>APFE031039604.1:153693-177897 GCA_000404065.3 Pinus taeda
TTACACACAATACAGCTCAGATCTGAATCAATCACTGGCTCAAATCTCTTCCGCTGCTTGCTTGCCTCCGTTGCTCAATCCTGCAAGAGAACTGATGATAATACCAAGGCAGCCACGTCTTTCCTTGGCTAAATCACGTATTTCCAAGCTACAATGTGGGCAAACTCATTGGCATACTCAATCCCCTGATTTGTGCAAGATCTGGTGCACAACTATAGTCACAACTGATAGCAAACTGATTCTCTAACACCTGTCCCTGCTGAACTGAACATGCACTGACATGCAACTGAGTTAACTGATGTATTCATTAGTTGTATTATGAGTTAATAACTTGTGAATTAAATTAATAACTAATTCACCCAACTCATCTCTAGTCTATTTGCCAGTTAGACTAAATACAACCAGTTTAACAAAGCTAAACTGAACACAACTCCATCAACTGCACCTCCATCCGCTAAACTCAACTCACTTGAGTTCTAACTGAAGTCCTGCATGCAAATATTAGTCATCCCATAGGTAACCACGTATTTCCTTCTGGGATCTGTATGTACCACATCCGTAGCTCATCCTGAAGTGCTCCAAGAGAATAAGACAAAGTTTACAGTCTAAATATTATTATGAGCTAATAATATTTGACTGTTCTATATTTAGACTGAGCAATCACTCCGCTGTGATATAAAAATAGAAGTCCATCTATTTTTCCCAATTTGACCAATCATCCATAAACACAACCTACAATCCATAGACATGATCCATATGTCTAAAAATAGACTTGCGCCAAAAATAGCCTGCGGGCCCACTTAGTGAAGGCGACTCTTTTCACTAAGCTCCATCATCTTGTTGCAATCTCAACACGATAAACATAAGCATTCAATGCATTGCATCGGGAGTTTTCATGTGCCGAAGTTTAAAAACCCGATATCCCTCGTTACCCCGATCCGATTTCCCAATTGCAAAAAGTCAAAAGGCATGGGGGTCATTACCTTAGTTTAATGTTTTTTAAGCTTTGTTTTAAAAGTTTTAATACTCATACATATGAGTGAAAAAGGGAGTGGTTAGTTAGTATTAATATTAAAATAGTTTAAAATATTTAATAATAATATTTTTAAATTAATTTAATTAATTAATATATACAATTTAATTAATTAAATAAGTTAAAATTTTAATTATTAATTAGATTAATTAATTTAAAATAGATTATATTAATTAGTTAGATAAGATGATTAATAATAGTTTATTAATTAATGGTTAGTTCATATTAAAGAATTAAAATTAGAAATTAATTATTAGATAATTAGAATTTTAATTTAGGATTAGATTTTTAATTAAAATTCTAATTTTTAGCCTAGCAACAGAATTTCCAGATGTATTTCAGATTTCATCCATCAACTTTGGAGGCTCATAGATTGAGTTATATTTGGCCAAATAAGGCCCAGGACGACTCATTGGAAAGATAAAATCAAGGAGAATATTTCTGAGGAGGTTTCACTAATAGATTTGGTCATTTATTGGATCAAAAATCAGGCATAAAATCAAGCTCCGAATTTTGAAAACAAAATCAATTTTCTGAGTTTATTTTCATTTGTCCAAACCTCTTCTAATTGCAGATCCATTGGTTAATAATATCTTTGGCCAATCAAACCATCCCATGCATCAATTGAAAGCTTACATTTTATTTTCAAGTATTTATTTAAATAGAATTTGATTGGATTTGATTTAATTGCCAGAAATGATATTTTGATTGCATCTTAATTTATTTTGATTTCTTTTTGCAGGAAAACAGTGGAAGAAATATGGAGAAAAGGATTTCAATCAATGAGAATGCTCCAGCAATTGAAGATCGGGATTTTTGACCAAATAAAATTGGATTTAACAGATTTCTCTTCACCAAACTTTCCTCTCAAAAATTCCTTTGCAAATAGTATAAATAATAGATTACAGAATGTAATGATGGGCTACTCTCCTCTGCAATTCTAGACTTCTAAAAGCACTACTGTAATAGGAATTTAGAGTTGTAGGAGGGAGGAGAGAAAATATCAGATCTGGGGATTATTGAGGATTTTTCCTTTGTATTTTGAATTATGTATGAGCGACAGAGTTTGCACTATTGTGGCTCTAGTTTTGAAGGCAGAAATTCAAGCAATGTAAAGGACTGTTGGAGACCAAGGTCAGAGAAATGGAGGCAATAAATTGGTATTTTTAATACTACTATTTCAAATATCAGTTTCATTTTTATGATAACAAGAATGTGTCATTTCATTCATGTTTTGTGCACTATTGTCAATATGGGTAATTTGTCTCAATGTTGTTATTATGTATCTCTCCTCTTATGAATTACAATCTGATTTCTGAGTAACTATTTACTCAGAAATCTGTCTTATAAAACTGATTTATTGAATGGTAATGTGTTGTGAACTATTTCCACATATTATTGTTTAATTATTGGATTTAATGATTTGATAATCAATATCATTTATGTGAACTATTTCCTAAGTGTTGTTGGTTTATTATTTTAGTTAAAAGGTCTCAATAGGATGTGTTCTGGTAACCATAATATCAGTTAACTGAACTACTTCATTAACTTGATATTCATTATAAACAAGACATATTTAAATCCCAATACTTTAATTATCTTGCTCTTAGTTGGGTTAGATCTATATCTGCCTAATTAAGATAGGATTTAGATTAGTTTCTTTTGTTGGCATCATAGAATAAGCTTGCATTTAGAGTAAATTCTACATTCTTTTAAGTCCTCTCCTCAAAGAGGCAAAACTTTAGTTGTGGCTTGGCTGAACCCAAATCAGCTTAAGGTCATTCTCTTGCCTGATCAGCAAGGAGAAGTGATCTGATATCCCTGTCTATTGGTAGGTAAAGATACATCATAAACCAATAGCAATAGGGAGAAGGTAACTGGACCTAGTTAAACTAGTCGGAGCCACCACACCAAACAGAAAAGGAGATTCTTTAAGGTCCGGACCGGGTGGTTATCCCCCATTGTTTTTGCAGCAATTTTCGAGGCATCAACACTTCCCTACAGCATTAAGCCCTTCACAGATGAGGTATTGTGTGATGTTGCACCTCTTGATGTTTGTGGTGTATTATTAGGCCAACCATACTTGTGGAAGCGACATGTTGTGTATGATTCAAGGCCTCGCATTGTTATTATTTATTTGGGTAATACATTATATAGGATACTGGAGGTAGCCCCACCTATCGCCACTTCTTTGATCTCTGCTAAGAAAGGCAATAAGATCATCTCCCAGACTGGGAAATTTATTTTCTTTCTGGTTCGCTCTCAAACTAAGGGTAAGATCGTATCCACATCCATGGCTCCCAGGAAGGGTTCCTCCACACACCAAAAGCAGGTGGATACAGTCATGAAAGAATGCATGAACATCTTCTCCTTACCCACAAGGGTACCGTTGCACTGTCAGGTCAAGCATTCGTTCAATCTGACTCCCGGAGCACCTCTATCCAATGGGCTAGTATATCATCGCTCCATTTTGGAAAATGCCAAGTACAAGTAGTGACATGATCAACATTGGGTGCCACACAAGTTTCAAGTGGGCAACAAAGTCTAGGTGCATCTACAGAAAGAATGCCTTACAAGAGCTCTTCAAAAGCTCATACCACTTCGATATGGTCCTTACACCATTACCAAGGTTGTGGGAAACGATGCTTTGGAGCAAAACATTCCCCCATTCCTCGGCTTGCACCCAGTCATTAAAGTGGACCGCCCTCGACCATGCTTCCCCCATTACTGGACACATCGCAGATTGCAGAACAACTCACTAAGGACCAAGTTCAACAGAAGTTTCCCCATCTCATGGAGGCACTGAACGCAATGGGGACCATTGCTTCCTAAGGGGGGAGGAATGATCGAGATGGATTTTGGCGGCCACCCACCTATCCCACTTAGACCCCCACAATTGTCTCTTTCAGTTTTTCAGTTTCCTTAACTGTAGCACAAATTACTATTTTTGGCAATTTTTCGGGTCCTGAACTTCCAAAGTCATTTTAAGGCACTAAACGACGTTTTTTTGGAAACCCGGGAGCATTATGGGTCATAGACTGATGTTTCTCACTCAAAAGTTGTAGTCTTTTATATAGATCTTTCTAACAAGGTATTGTATGCGTCAAACAAAAATTGTATGCCAAAGTTACGACCCCAGGAAGTTGATGTACCAATTTACCCAAACGGGGCCCATAGTTTGGCGCTTCATCTCCTAGGGTTAGATTTTTGGATGTTTAGGGTTTTTCATAGTTTCCCAACAATAAATAGGCCTTCGAGCCTCATTGTAATACAGTTCATAGCCATGTAGCCATCACATCTCTTCTCAGAGATAAGCTACCATCGCCTGAGCTAGTCTTATTTCCATTCTGTTTGTAAGCATATTTCAGTATTTGATATTAATGAAGTGAAGTGTTATTTCTACTGCATCTTTGTATTTATGGTTATATCTATAATTTGTTGTGTTCCTGTTTAAATCCGGATCAGATTCGGATCATAAACATGCATGGAAGTTGAGAGGCAGAGGAATGATAAAGTTGGAAGTTCAAGAACTATATGTGGGTTAGTTAAGGCCAAGTTGCATATACACACAAGTTTAAAGAAGAAAATTCACGTGCGGATTTTTCACCATGGTATTCTAAATACAAGGTCTTTACCATGGTATTAGCCCATAGTAATGAGTGCGACAATGAATATTGATCCCATCTAAGAAAACCATTTTCTGGAGTATGGTTTTGACCCATGGTATTGAAAAAGGTTAAGCTATATAAGGTGGTGAAGATCAAAGTGTGCAGGGAGTGCAAGTGATGGAAATCTTATGAATAGTTAGATCTAAAGCAAATATGCATGTTATGGGATTTTTTTTTCTTTTCTTGATCTAAACTAAGTATGCACTTGAGAGTTTGATGATGGATAAGATCAAATAGATTTGAAATAATTATGCACTGATGAATAGAATGATGGATCGGGATCATGACACCTGGAATGACTTTCCATTATAGGATTTGCTCATGGATTGACTAGATCTAAGTATTGACGCATGTTTTTATCTCTGAATATTATGATCTGGGTCTTTCTAAAGTTCTGAAGAGTTGTGAAATTTTAGGTCAAAATTTGCAAATCTATATGCAGGCTGGTCTCGATGAAGTCACGTATACACACAGGTTCATCTCTTCAAAATCGCGTATGTAAAGGAAGGGTTTTTGTTCATAAATGACTAATCAACCTTATTAGTGTTGGTGTTTCTCTATTGTCTGTCAATGATGTTCTCATGTTGACCTAGGTTGAGAGATAATGTCTGAAGTAGAACTGATTGAATGATGAAGTTGAATTTGTTTACGTGTTGATTAATCCAAAAGATTATTGATGTTGCCGACTGTATGAGGGTTCTGCAAGCTAACAGAATATTTCAGAATATTTCTGGTCAACTCTGTGTCTAATTCAGAATTACAAGTTTTCAGTTTTCAGTATATTAATATCTATACGCAAGTTGCTCTATAGAAAAGCGTGTATACACATAAGTTGCCTTAAGTGAAGTAGCATATACATTTTGGCATTTGAATGATCAGGGTTGTAGTTTATTATGTGTGTCGTTGTAGTATTCTAAGTTTAGTTATGTGTTCTGGTTACAGTGATCTGACTATTCTAATTGATTGGTTGAGTTTTGATTAATTGTCAATTGATTGGGTTTCAGTGATTAGTTGATTTAGTTGTGTCAGAGATTGATGATTGTGTTACATTGATGAGTTACAATTTGATTATTGATATTAAGCTTAAGTGTTGGTAATGGGCCCAGTCTGAAAATTTGATGAAATGTGGCCTACAAGTTATGATGTGTTGTAGCAGGTGGATCCAGTGAGAAAATTTATGAAATGTGGTCCATGGATGTTTCTGAGGTTTGAAGCCTTTAGTGAGGAAATCGAAGCTTCCTACCAATAGTAGATGGTAATCAAATCAGGGGCTTGGAGCCCCCTTCTAGTAGGATCTAGAGAATGAGTGAAGGTTGTAGCCTTGTGCAGGTTGGTGCCTACGTACTAGTACAAGTTTATGCAAGTACAAGAGCCAGGGGATTGGAGCTCCCTTCCAGTAGGAACTAGAGATCAAGCGAAGGCTATAGCCCTTTGCAAGTAGGTGTCTGCGTATTGGTATGAGTTTGTGCCAGTATAAGATTGTAAAAATATTTTTCTTTATATTATAAAGAAGACAGAGACGACAACAGTAGGTGGTTTTTTCCTGCATTGGGTTCCCACCTTAAATCATGGTGTTCATGTGAGTTTCTTATGTGTGATGGTTTATTTTATTCTTACAACACATGGTTACTATCTATCTAATGTTTAATAAAGTACCGATGCACTAGCTGAAGACAAACATATGATGAATTAACTGAAACATAATTTTACTGGATGTACGCTAGTTGTCTTAAGAACAGTCATGTACACACCCAAGTTGCTTTTAGTAAATTCACATATATAAATCAGAAAATGAGATGGAAAAGTTATTGGTTTGAAAACACTGATTCACCCGCCCTTAGTATTTTCCCAACATTCCCATGAAGCACCGGTGCGGTTTATGTATTAAAACACTCAATGTGTCTTATTAAGAGCATTACTATAGGGTTTTTAATTTTAAAAAAAATGTGGTGCTATATTCCCATGAAGCACCAGTATGGATCATGTATAAAAATAACCCGGTGCATCCTAGAAATAGCACCCTGAGGGGGTTTTTATTTTTAAAATATGGCAGTGTTATATTTCCAAAAAGCGTTGGTGTGATTCATGTATGAAAAAGGCCCAACGTGTTTTGCAAGAGCACCGCTATAGTGTTTTTAATTTTTTTTTAAAAGAAATGTTCTTGGAGATAGGATGCACTGTTGTTGTTGTAGTAATGCACCAAATCAGGGTTAAATAATAAAAAAACCTACCGACTATAAATTCTATTTTTACCATTTACAATGTTGTAGATATTTGAAGCACCAATGCCATTCTTGCCTCATGCAAGCTCCCTGACATTGGTGCTTCTCTTGCACACCATCTTTACATACCATGCGCATTGCATGGCTTTCCAATTTTCTTAAATGGTGGTGAAATTTGGTTTTCTCATGTACATCTCAATTATGCCTCTCAATGTCAGTCTTGACAAGTGGTATGGGCTCTCTAAGGAGGATACATACTTTATTACTGGCCTATCGAGGAGAGAGGAGGATTTTCCCAAGTTCCCTAATGTCCCCAATGGGGTTGCAGCAAATATTTAGCTTGTCTACTCTCAAAGATATGTTGGGGGTCATGTAGTCCACCCAACATATTTTCAGGTGTGTGGTAGACAACTATGGATTACTTCTTTTGTTGCATAAGAGGTTAGGTGCCTCCCATTATTAGTGACCGCCATTGCACACTATAATAGTGATTGGTAACGCACTAGTTTCCCTTTTTTTTATGTCAATTATTTGATGCAGGCATCATGATGTATTAGGTAGTCTACCATTCTTTTGAGGCAGTTTTGTAGGGATTTAGATAGATTTAGTTCCCAGATACATGTGAGGAAAAACTTCCCTTTCGCTTCAGAGATTTTTTGTTTATTTTTTTAGAGGTTTCCAGAGACAAGGCATAAATAAATAAAACTTCCCTTTCGCTTCAGAGCTTTTTTGTTTATTTTTTTAGAGGTTTCCGGAGACAAGGCATGAATTGGTAGTGGGAAAGTGTTTACCCTTATCGCCGATCGTGTGGAAAGAAGCTCCACTATCAAGAAACCAACCACTTCCCACCATGGATGAAACCATGCATGTGAAGAGTGTGAAATCCAACTCAAACTGTGAAGCAAGTGCCTCACCTTTAGATCCTTCCCCGGATTCCTCCTTGGATTTTCTCCCTGGTATTCTGCCTGATCTCCTCTTGCACAAGATCCGACCAAAGTCTCTCCCATCCTGGCAATTTCTCCTGACCATTGACAGAGTCTGATAGGAATGCCAACTCTTCGGAAGACCAAGGAGAGCCAAGCTCACCAAGTCCTCATCATCGACAGTCACCCCCACACTTCCCAGCTCATCCCGGCATTGGGTGGACTTCGTGAGATACTGGGGCATATTGTCTCCATTCTCACACTTAATGTTTCTAAGTTTTATCCTTGAGCACCATTCCACCAGCTCAAACTCAAGCGCTTTTGATCTAAAATTTGTGAGAACAAAGTATTTCTCGTACAAAGATTGATTGTATGGGAATTCACCGGATATCTCACCTTTCAAAAGAAGGATGAATCCAGAGGCTACCTGGCCTGATTACAGACTCTGCCTGAAGAAATAAAATGTAAACACTTTCTAAATAATATATCCAATGATCAACTTCGCTTTGATATCCTGTAGAACTTTTTCTACAAATCAACTAGCTCTGATACCATGTAGAAATTTTGAATAATATGACACTTATTCATAGAGATTATCCTGATTATACACTATTTTCGGAATCATGCATAATACATAACCTCCTCTACGTTGATCATCAATTTTGCAGTATTAAGAAACAATTTCATGCGCACATTGAAGCATCAATCACACATATCAACACAGTATGTACCTAGGGAAAGCATGAAGCTGAAATCCCCCAACTATCTGTATATTATATTGATTGATAACATGTAACAATACATAGTACAATACTCCTCGCAAGTACTCAGTACCATCTCCACCTGTTACACACAAACTAGCTCAGATTTGAATCAATCACTGGCTCAAATCTCCTTCGCTGCTTGCCTGCCTCCACTGCGCAATCCTGCATGAGAATATTGATGAATGAATGATCCAAATGCGTATTTCCCTTGTATATACCACACAATCCTCATTGTCAATACTCAATCCATTGATTGTGCAAACCACATGCACAATTATAGTCACAACTGACAGTTGTCTTGCCCTTTCACTCACCTCTAACACTTGTCTCCACTGAACTGTCCATGCATTGAGTTAACTGATGTATTCTTTATTTGATTTATGAGTTAATAATTAGTGAATTAATTAATAATTAATTCACACCACTCATCATTAGTCTATTTGTCAATTAGACTAACTACAACTAGTTCAACTAAGTCAAACTGAACACAACTCCATCAACTTCTCAATCAACTCCACCAAACTCAATCACTTGAGTTCTAACTAAATTCCTTCATGCAATAGCTCAACTAACCCATAAGAAAAGTGTATTTCCTTCTGGCAGTTGCATGTGCCACATCCGTAGCTCGAACTGAAGTGCTGCAAGAGGATAAGATAATGTTTATAGTCCAAATATTATTAAGAGCTAATAATATTCCATTGTTCTATATTTAGACTGGCAGTCTAAAAATAGACTCCGCCCATATGTCTAAAAATAGAGGTCCATCTATTTTTACCAACATGACCAATCATCCATAAATAGCATCCTGCAACTCATAGACCATGATCCATATGTCTAAAAATAGACATAGTCTAAAAATAGACTTTGCGCCAAAAATAGCCTGCGGGCACACTTAGTGAAGGTGACTTCTTTTCACTAAGCTCCATCATCTTGTTGCATTTTCAACACCCCTAGCTCATCATTCTGGAATGCATCTAACAAAATTGCCTCATGGAAGTCATATCCTGTAAGTAATCATCCACGCCAACTTCTATTTGATTTCCTCCATTACCAACCTGTGATGATGAACTATTATTGTTGTAGTCATTCCTAACTAGTGAATCTAGACGTAGTGGGAATTGAATAGGTGGTTGATTCAATCATTCTTTGTATGCTTCCTCTCTGAGTCTTGATCTTAATGAAACCTTCTCTCAATTTGACGTTGTAGTGGGGTGGAAGATGGTAGTTAGGTCATTCATCATCACAAGAATCCTAATTTCAAGAAATATTGAACATTAGTACATCAATGATATTAGTAAGCACATCAATGCAATTGGTTTTTTGAAATTACATTATACCAAACAATTATTACCATCGTTGGTCCAGGATTGTCGGTGGAAGATGCCATATTCCAATTGGCAGGGTGAAGTGGCTGTCCATTTTCATCTACCAACTACTTGCAATATGTTGCTCCTGATAAGAGCTTCCGATGTTTTTGAAATGGAGGAATATTTTTTGCATCTGAACTCAATTCTAAATTAGGATCCTGCAAATTTGGATACACCTTTTATTCAAATTGGCATGAATTAAAAAAAAAAAAAAGTAAATTCAATTTGATAATCAAAATATAAATAAAATTTGAACTTATAGGAGATGGAAAGGGAGACCTTCGTGAAGGAATTTGATCATCAATATGGAATGAAACGGAATTTGAAGAATTGGACATTTGATATTATGAGATTTTCTCCCTTCATTTGAGAAAAATCAGAAATAATTTTTTTTGTACAAAATTAGTTTCAAGAACCATATCACCAAAATCTAAATTTCAATATAGTTTTCAAACCATTTTTCAATAATAAGGTGACTTTAAGTGAAAAATGTATCCTATGAACTACTATAACTCATGTCGATGGCTCCTAAAGGATAATTTGAGATGAATATGCAATTTATGTGAAAAAAAAATCAGATACCTTTTAAATCCTACAAGCTCTGTTATCAAGACAAATCGCATTGATGCATTTAATAATAACCGCACCTATGCGTTCAAATAATAACTACACTGGTTTCACATTTCAAAAAATAAAAATAAAAATGTTATATCATATTGGTGCTCTTAAAAAAATAGCATTACCACTTTTAAATAAAAACAACACCCATTTGCACTTGTTTCTAGGATTTCAAAAAAAAATTGAAATACGCCAAGCCAATTCTCTTATAAAAATTACATCATTAATGCATTTAAATACAAACCACACCGTTGTGTTAAAATATTAACCACACAATTTTAGGATTTCAAAAAAAAAAAAATATCTATCATGTTCGTGCGTTTAGAAAATTTGGCACCCCGGCCATTTTAGTGTTCTTTACTTGTAAACTCATTGGTGCTCTTAACTATCGAAAGAACTGATGTTTGTATTAAGTGGAAAAAAAACAATGAATTTTTTTTCTTTTTCTTTTTCTTTTTTTAAACTGAAAAATGAAAGGCAATTAATTTTTCGAAATCTAATTTTCTAAAGTCTTTTAAATAGTATAAAGTTAGTCACTATTTCATTATTTTTCCCAAAATTTCAAGGGAGTGATTTGCAAGAGAGGCATACCAGGAGCACTGTGCAGCAAAAAATTACTTTGAAGAAGTACAACTATTTAGAAGATTAGAAGCTGATGGTGATTCACTCAAAACCCTACATAGTAAAAATTTTAAATTTTATTGTTGATTTTACTAATATTTTTTTTACAATTTTTGTTAGGGTTTAATTAAAAGAGAGATCATTTACGGGACACATACTGGGAGCACCGTGGACCATCAAAATAAATTGGAACCAGAGAAAGATCATAATTTGAAAGGTATGGTGATTCACCCAAAACCCTGCATAGAAAACAAAATAACTTTTCTTGTTAAAATTATTGCAATTTTTGTTATATTTATTCAAAATTCAAAAGAAATTATAATAATAAATAAAATTAAAAACCATGCACAATAAAAAATTTACTATTGATTTTACTAGTAAATATTTTTACGATCTCTGTTCCTATTTAGATTTAATCAAAATTCAAGAAAAAAATTCAATACTTACCTTAAACTCTTGCTTCTTCTTGCTTATGTGATTGCCAAATTTAACTTTAGGGTTTTTAATTTTAGTCATTTTAGATTTAATGGGTTTGTGTACTTACTATATAAATGGTGTTTAACATGTAAAGTAGGGGGATCTCTTATTGAATTAGATCCAAACCATGCCAGCCCTGTCCATTTTTTTTAAACATCGTATGTTTCGTCGTGCGCCCTATGTAAGATAATGCACCGATGTTGGCGGTGCTTCTATTGATACATTGGCACGGAATCCTATCATCTCTATCCAATCTATTTCCTAGTGAGCACTAATGTTGGTGGTGCTTCTATCGATATATATCACAATGAATTATGTTGGCTCTGTCCAATCTATTTACCGGTGCGTCCGGTGTAATTTCACCTTAGGGTTTAACTGCCTCTACCACTTAAGAATTAGGGTTTTTCATTTTAGCCATTTTAGATTTAATGGGTTTGTGTACTTACAATATATAGGGTGTTTGACATGTAAAGTAGGGGGATCACTTATTGAATTAAATCCAAACCATGTTAGCCCTGTCTTTTTTTTTTTAATGGCATATGTTTTGTTGTATGCCCTATGTAAGATAATGCACCAATGTTGGCAGGCTTCTATTCGTACATATCACACTGAATACTATCGAATCTATCCAATATGTTTACTGATGCGCCCGGTATAATTTAACACACAAAAGCACCTCATAGCACCATCATAACTTAAAATTATTAAAAAAAAAAAATGTTGTCGTCGTTGAACAATTAAACGCTTAGTGCATTTACTTTATTTAATTCATTGGGGCATTTATTCAAATAACTACATCAGTTACCAAAGATCTTCTTTGGCTGAAAATTATTTGATTTATGTATAAAATATATTTAATGTATTCTGTATTGAATGGTACAGGTTGTGTATTGATAAAAAAAAGTTTGAAAGGCCAAGTAGAAAAAACATTGATCAGCACAATGAGAACACATCCAAAAAAATAGAAAATGCAAGTTCTTTATAAATTATTTGAAAAAATAATATGTTTGCGCTATATGTAAATTTAAGTAATATGTATTGGTTAGAGTGTGTCATTCAGAGCCACAAAACGAAGAAGGTTGATAATATTATTTCTAATCTAAGTGTAGAAGACCATAAAATCCTGATAGAAAAATTGCAGAAAGACAATGAATCAGGTGAATGAAAAAATATTATTCAATATGAGTTTTTTTTTTAATTTTCATTGATAATATACTTAAGAATATTAGATAACATGTTTCAAACAATATATTAATTCATATATGTTTAATGTTATACAAGGAGCAACAATGAAATAAAATATCAATGTCATTCTAATAAAATAAATGTTGGGTATGTGTTTTATTCTTTCCATGACTGGCCTCAGCATAAAAAAATTTGGGTCCAGGAAAGCGCCCCAAAAAAAAAAAAATCTGAGCAGTTTTTCATATGTTTTTCGTGCATGGTTTTTGGCATGATGGTTTTTTTGCATGGTATTTTGTAGATCCGATCAAGGGAACTATGGTTATGTTCTAATCTAGGGTTAGTGGATTAGGGTTTATGAATTCTTCGACATGTATATATATGTGTTGTAACATTGAAAGGAACATAATGAAATCAATATGGTAGTCCTGATTTTGTGATCTAGGGGAAAATCCCTATGTATATTTGCTTTATGTTCTCGCCATTGTATATTTTTATATTTTAAGAATTCGTTTGCGAGTAATTTTTGTACAAGGTTAAAACCTACATTTGGTACCAGAGCAGTTTCAGCTTCAAGGGAACGTCTTTACTACTGAGGGATTTTGCTCGGGCCTGTGGTAGACCCTATTTAGTGGTAGGTATGAGGGATCATTTCTTGCGATGAAAGAATATTGCGAACAGTGGAAAGATAGAGATTGATAAATTTAATGGTCATAGTTTTGTGTTATGGAAGATCAAGAAGAAGAATCTATTGGTGGACTAAGATCAGTGGATTTTTGTAGATCGAGGCACGACACCAACAGGAATGTCAGAAAAAGACCAAGAGAAGTTAGATTGGAAAGTGAAGAGCACAATACGATTGTGTCTCTTAGATTCAGTATCATTGAATGTATCATGGGAAGCTACAATGAAGGATTTGTGGGACAATTTAGGGACTTTGTACCAATATAAGTCTCTAGTGAACAAACTTTTCCTACAAAAAAAGTTGTATAAATTGAGGATGAAGGATGGAGATGTGGTGGAAGAGCATATGAATGCCTTTAATATTGTGGTAAGTCAATTGTTATCTATTGATGTAAAAATTTCATATGAAGATAAGTGCATCAGTTTGTTGTGTTATCTACCAAATTCGCGGGATAGCCTGGTTGTTGCTATAAGTAGAAATACAACTACCTTCAAGTTTTATGAAATGTTCTCATCCTTGTTGTCGAAAGAGATGAGACGGAAAAATATGGAGAGACGGAATGGGGATGCCTTGTCTGTAAGAGGATGATCCCAAAACAGAAACAGAAATAAGTCCTTAAGTGGGAGATCTAAATCTCTACGAAAACCTATAAAGGTATGTTGGAAATGTGTAAAAGAAGGGCACTACAAAAATGATTGTAAATCTACAACTCCTATGAAAGGAAGGGATCTGATGAAGCGCCTTCATCAGAGGTAAAAGCAACCTTAGATGAAGGTGGAGATGTGTATTTTGCTTCTTATTCAAGTACACATGTAGATCAAGAGGCATGGTTGATTGAATCACTTGCATCCTTTTACTTTACTCCACATAGGGAGTGGTTTTGCGAGTACGAGAAATATGATGGCATTGATGTCTTCCTAGGAGATGACATGAAGGCTAGAATCATTGAAAATAGAAAATTCAAGCTAAATTTTCAAGGTGGAAGGATTAGAACACTTCCTGGTGTTCTACATATTCATGCATTGGCCAAAATTTTGATTTTTGTAAGCAAGATGGATGACATGGGTGTAGAAACAGTGTTTGAGAAAGATACTAGCAAGATGTTTTTGGGAGCACTGGTATTGGTACGGGGAGCTCGAATTGAAACTTTGTACAAGCTTTTGGGTAGCACTTTTATTAATGGGTTCAACAGTTTTGTGGTTCCTGAAAGTGGAGCTGAAAATCTAGTGGTCTCTAGAGAAAAGACCATGTTGTGGCATCAAATAATTGGACATATTGGAGAGAAGGGCCTTTGAATACTGTATGGTAATGGCATGGTAGAAGGTATGTATAATTACTCTCTAGATTTCTATTTTTGTGAACATTGTGTATATGGGAAGCAGAATCGGGTGTGTTTTCCTCTAGTGCCAAGAGGTAGAAAGGGATATTAGAGCTTGTGCATAGTGATGTGTTTGGACCTATGTCAGTTCCATCATTGGTAAATTTTGTGTACTATGTCTCACTTATAGATGACTCCTCAAGGAATACATGGATATATTTCCTCAGGAAGAAATCTAAAGTCTTTAATAGGTTTAAATAATTTAAGGATACATTTCCTCAAATAGAAAAGAAGATCAAGGTGTTGAGGAAAGATAATGGTGGAAATTTCTGCAAGAAGGAATTTGAAGAGTTTTATAAAAAGTGTGGTATAGCACGGAAAAAGGCTATTCCATACACACCTCAACAAAATGGACTTGCAGAAAGAATGAATAAGATGTTAATGGAAAAAGCAAGAAGCATGCTCAATGGTGTCGGGTTAGGAAAGGAATTTTGGGTAGAGGCAATGGATATCGCATGTTACCTATTTAACCGTTCACTTTCATCAACGTTGGAGGATAAGACTCAACATGAGGTATGGGCAGGTAAGAAACCCTCTCTCTCATAAGGGGAAATTTTAAGGATGGAAAATTATCTTGAATTTTAAAAACATTGGTGAAACTCACTAGTCCCTAATATGCAAACTATAAAAATTTTATTGATATATTTGTAAAACTATTCAAATTTATAATGATTTTAATCATAGTCTCTATATAAGGTTGGCGATTTTTTAGGTAGAATAATTTTATATTGTAAAATTTGGGTGAATAATTTTTATAAAAAATGGAAATTTCGAATATTTTTTATGGAAAAATCATAGAAATTAGCCCCCCAACAAATCTTAGACCCTAAATTTTTCCATGTCTCTCACATCTCAAGGTATTTTGTTCTGATGCATATGTACATTTTTTCACACATGGTTTTGGGCATGATGGTTTTTTACACATGGTACTTTTTAGATCCAATCAAGGGAACTACTATTATGTTCTAATCCATGGTTAGTGGATTGGGGTTTATGAATGCTTCAACATGTATATATATGTATTCTAACATTTAAAGGAATATAATGAAAAATCAACCTCATAATCCCAGTTTTGGGATCCAAGGGAAAATATTTGTGTATATTTGTTTTATGTTCTCGCAATTGTATATTTTTTGTTTTAAGAATTCGTTTGTAGGTAATTTCTATACAGGCTTAATATCTTTTGAATTTTCATTAATAATACACTTAATAATATTAGATAACATGTTTCAAACAATCTATTAATTCATATACGTTTAATGTTCTATAGGGAGCAACAATGAAGGAAAATATCAATGTCATTCTAAGAAAAGAAAAATGATAGAACATGTAAATGATGATGAATTGGTCCTTACCTCATCTAGAGTGGTGCTGGAAGTTAATGAAAGGGGGGGAAGTTTTTACAAAACTATGAGGGATATAGTGGAAAGAAAATATAGATGTACTTTCCACTTACAATACAAAAATCAATCTAATGATTCCAAGAACCAAATTACATATAAATTACAGGAAGTGTTTCCAGAAAAATGGTCAATGAGACCTAGCATACTTGCAATAGAAAAATGATATAACAACAAAAAAAAAAATCATTTAAAAGGTAATATTCCTAATTAAAATCATTTTTTAGAATTATATGTATATATTAATACAAACCATTCATTTATTAATAACAATTTTGTTATATTTAGTTTTCATATATCAATATAAAAATAGTTTATTACTTTTTTCAAGAAGATTAGGAAAATATCAAAGGATCAACGAGTTGATATGCAAAACATGCTAGTAGGAATGTCCAAAAAAGTGTACAAGGAGATGGTCAAATAAATAATTACATCACAGGAGGAGCCACCTCAACAAAAACATGCTTCAAATGTATGTAAACATGATTGACTTTGTACATATAAACAAATAATGTAGCATTAAATATTAATTTTCAAGTATTTTCTTGTGGAAAAGAAAACAAAATGGAACTCATTCATCATATAAAACAGGACGACAAGGAAGAAAATGGTTGATATCAAAGTTAGTGAGTAATTTTTAATATTTCCTTATAACAACCCAAGGTTTCCTTTTTGTATATTATAAGTTGTTTTATACCATAAATCCTAGAATGTCTTCAAATAGGTGCTAACATACAAACAAAGCCATCAGAAGAATTTATTGACATTGGGTTAAATATTGGTTGTGAGTATATGTTGGCATATCAAAAATTAATTATGGAATTTGTAAGTACCTATGTTGTTTTACTTCTCTGAGTTTATAATTAATAGAACAGAAAAATCCTTTATATTAAATCTATGATTTATAATAGGGTATAAAACTTGCAGGAAACAAAGTATGGAACTACACCAAAAAAATAGTTGTTGCAAAAAGGCATGAGACTTGCTTTTGAAACCATGTGTATATTTCATAAGTCACTTATTGCTATGGTACATTGTTATTTGATTTACATTGATGTATATTATTTATTCTCATTTTCATTATTCTCAGCAATTTAGATACACTCGTTACACTTTATTTTTATGTTTGCATATGGAACAAGATCAAGGAGTCAAAAACAAACTATGTGATCAACAAAAAATTTGTCCAAATAACCCAAGTCATGGAAGTAGCTAGAGCATTGACATCGGTTCTAGTGAATAATGATGATCTATTTGGATATCAATGCAAGTTGTATTTTTTGAAATAATTGTCTGTGAAAATCAGACATTTTGTTTAATGTAATGGACATAGTCTCCCAATTGAAATACAAGGGGTTTCCAATAACAATCCCATTTTTATGACAAAGAGCTTCTTACTTATATATAATAAAATACATTTTAGTCTATTCTATTGTGTTATCCAATGTTGTTGTGAAATGTTACGCCATTGATTAAATATTGTAATGAAGAGATGTGAAATCCGATAATATAAAATATTAATCCAAACATCATATACAAATGCACTAATCAAAATTTAATTTATATGAATATTGTTATAAGATATATGTTGATTTTTCAATGAATAACATATTCAAAAAATCACAATAATTGTACTATGATAGGTCAATGTTTCTAAAAAAAGGAAATCTAATACAAAATATTAGTGCGTCCATAACATAAACACACACCGGTGCATTATGTTAGCTAAAAGCATCGTTACGACATTTTTTTGCATGGTTGGTGCATTTTATGAAAGCAATAGCAACGGGGCGTTTAATTATTCAAGAACTGGTATTGCTCACAACTAATGCCCCGGTGTATTGTAATTCTAAGAGCATCAGTTCTTTCATAGAACTAACTACCTTGTGCTACATAATATTATCTCTAACCCTGGTGCATTGTGAAAATTAATAGCAACGACGTGTTTATATCAATAGTGCATCGGTGATTTTACACAAATGACACACATCGGAGATGTGACACTAATAAAAGCACCGAGTCTGGAATATGTTTTTGCCTACCCCATTGTCATTCCTAAAAATAACACCCTGGGGAATTTTATTAATAGATATGCACTAGGGCGATATACATTTCATGCACCAATGTTCTTTGCATTCAACGCCTCAGTGCTTTTAGTAATGTATGTAGCCCTGGTGCTTTTATATATGTAGTGCACTGCTAAAAAAAATTCTCTAAAACATCTAACTGCCCATATTTTTCAGTTGTGATGAAGTTTCGTTATAAGCTCCTCTAAAAGATCCATCACCACAAATGATGTTTTATCAGATGTTTTTTTGATAATTTTATCACTAAAAACCTTCATTATAATGTCCATTAAAAGGTATTTTCCTTGTAATGCCTTTCTATAGAAAATCAAGTATTTGTTACTTGTTTCATTTTTTAGAAGAGAGTGGCGGTAGATTGGCTCATTAGGTAGAGGTGGGTCGAGGTTCATATCAATCGAATGCTTGACCTAAAAGTGCAAATTTACCCATGTGGTGAGGAGAAGATGTAATTTTACTCTTCCACGACCTTATCCACTCTCTTCTGTTGTGTGGAGGAGCCCTTTCTAGAGGCCATGGATGTGGCCATAATATTCCCCTTACTTTGAGATTGGATCTATAAGAAAAAAATTCCTAGTTCAGGAGATGATGTTAGTGCATTGCTTAACAAAGATTAAAGAAATGGCAGTAGGTGGGGTTATGTCTGGTATGTTGTATATTTTTCTACCCAGACTAATAATAATAGTACAAGGTTTGGACTCATACACAACATGATGTTTTCACAGGTATGGTTTCTCTAATAACATATCACAAACTTCAAGGGGAGAAACATCACACAATACCTCATTTGTGAAAGGCTTGATGTTGTAGGGCAGGCGACATTGTTGGCAAACACAGAGATATCACCCTTGGTGGAGTCACCTGATGATGTATGGCTATGAGTATGGTGTTTTTGACAAGCTCAACCACTTAATTACCTAATTTGATATGAGGTTCTTTTGACTTCACTATCAAAAATGAACTGCAACATAGCACCCTTTACCCACATTTGTGGGTGGAAACTGTGCTCACCCCCTCCATATCTTCAGCCTCACTTTTCTTGACCTTGTCGGTGGCAACAATGTTGTTGGATTATGCATTAATGATTTTTCCCTTTGTTGGGTTCTGGCTCTGAGTTAGAACATGAATCTAACTCTAAATCTTTCAGCTTGGCTACCAATGACTACTTTGTGTGACATTCACTTATGTTGTGAGTGGGGTTCTTTTGGAACTCACACCACTTTCTTGTATCTTTTTTCATCTCCTCATTTTTATTCTTTTCTTGTGGCTTCAATGAGTTGTATTATGTCATTCCACCTTGCCTCTATTATTTATTCTGTGGATTGGGGGTCCCTTTCCCTACTTTGGATTCACAAATCTAAAGTCTCACTTCTTTCGTTTAAATTTTTGCCTGATCCTAACAGCATATCGGTACATTGCACCAAGTGAGGAGATATCCAAGAACTCTATTTCTACCTCTATGTATTTGTGAAAACAACTCTTGAGTACTATATGTTGCACAAAGTCTTTGATACCCATCTTCATGTGTAGGGTGTGAAAGATATTCATGAACCCCGGTACTTCTTGGTCCCTTTCTGATTGTAGTGTAGTCCATTTTATGTACTTTTCTTCATAGCTTGCAACAGGATAATAGTGTTCCTTAATAGCATCTCAGAAAGAGTCCCAAGAGGGTGTGGCTTAAAATATAAAGTATTCCTCCTCGACCCTTTGCTCACAGTAAGTTTCCCACTAGTCTTTAACATGGGGGTCAGACTTAAGGAGCACAAAAGTACTCTTTTCTCAAACAAAAAAAAATTGGACTGAAAAATATCCTTCCAGTAGATTTAACCATTTATCTGGATAACTTGCATCTATCTCACCTTCAAATATGGGAATGTCAAAATTAACATGTACCTCACCTTCGAAGTGACTACTAGATGAAGATGTGTCACCCATTGGTATCCACTGAAGGATCTGGGAAAATTTATCCGTCATCTCATTCCTCTATCACTCAAGGGAAACTTCGAGAAAAAATTAGGTAGGACCTCCTGCTCCCTCATCATTCTTTTCTTCTGCCATGGGAGGTCATTGGGGTAGGCCAAGATGGTCTTGCAAGGGTTCAATCAATTCAAGTCCCAACTCCTTATACCCCGACATCACTAGGGACATGCACATAAAAACAGAAAAAGAGCAAACCACTTTGATACCACCTATTCATATTTATGAAGGAATGAAATGAAATGCATATTTAAAACAGAAACATAGAGATACAGTGAAAGTAAATTGCAATTAAGAAATAGCAAATATTGAAAATTGTTTACATGCAGAATGAAAGAAAACTAGCTCAGGTGATGGTAGCTTATCTCTGAGAAGAGATAGGATGGCCACATTTCTTATGAATAGTGTTACAATGAGGCTCAGAGGCCTTTCTATCATGAAGAAACGATGAGAAACCATAAACATCCAAAAACGTAACCCTGGGAAACTACTTAGCTAAGATCATGGAAACTATAGTAGTTGGAACTACCTATGGTACCTTGTAAAGTTGACCTCCCAAAGTAAACATGACAGTACAAGGCCTCGACTCATAAACAACATGACATTTCCATATATATGGTTTTCCAAAAATAACATCACAAACTTCAAGAGGGGAAATGTCACGAAGTACTTCATCCTTGAAGGGATTCATGCCATAAGATAAGTAGCATTGTTGGTTGATTCAATTATATCCTTCATAGATCAATTATTCAACGGTGTATGGTAGGGGATGTTGCATTATTGGTATCTTCAATATCTTTGTGACCTTAGCCAAGATTAATTTATTTTTGTTACCATTGTCCCCTTCACCTACATCTATGAATAGAATAGGTCCCCCTCTTGAATCTCCTCTAACTCTTCTAATTGGATATTTGTGGTTGTAATGATAGCATTAGATTCTACATCAATGATTGACTTTCCCTTATCCTACTTTCAATTAAAGTTTGAGCTAGGGTCTATTTCTTTTACTTTTTGTCTCACCCAACAATAATTGTTTGAGTGACATTCATCAATGTTGTGCTAAGGGATTTTGTAGAACTCACACCGCTTTCTAGTATCCTTCTTTAATTTCCCATTACTCTTATTTTATTATTTCTTGGACTAATTGTCTTGATTTTGGATATCTTTGATTTTTACTCCAAACCAAGTGATACTCAGAGTCTGGTACCCAAATTTGAGTACAATTTATGGAAGTTATTAGTATATTATGGCACCATTTTCTCTTTCTCTTGACATAGAGTGGTCCATATTTTGTAATGGTCATCATAGTTTCCAATAGGGTGGAATTCCTCTTTATAGGATTCAAAAAATTCTATTCAATTGGGTTCTTCCCTAAGTGTTGTAGACTCATCTCAATCATTTCTCTCCCAATAACATTCCCACCAATCTTTGACATGGGGAAGGGCCTTAAGGAGTACAAAGGTGATGTTTCTGATGTCTAAAACCTTTTGGAGTAATAACATTGTAACATATTTAACTATTTCTTTGAAGCATATACATTTATCATTCCTTCAAAAAAAGTAATATCAAATTCAACTTGTATATTGAATGGTGTTGTACCTCTAAAGTGGTTAATATTTGAATGTGTTTCAACTATCATAGGTAGTCGTTAAAGGGTCTAGGAAACATTATCCATCATCTCATTCCCTTGTTACATGAGGGATTCCTCAAGCAATAATTTGATTGGATATTCTACTCCATCATCTCTCTTTTCTTCTGCCACGGGAGGTTGCTTGGATCAGCAACCATGCTCTTCCCCAAGAAAAATTATTTCAAGGTCCAATTCTCTATACCTAACCTCATCAAGGACATGAACTAACAAAACAACAAAGAGTATATTAATTTGATACCATTGATATGGATTGTATAGAGAATGAAATGAAAGATAAGAATATAAATGGAAATGTGCATACATAAATATTATAGACAACACAATGATACAACGAGAACCAATATCTATTAATAATTTCAATAGTAAAAACTATGAAATGTAAAGCAATACAAACAATCTAGAATGGTGGTAGCTTCTCTCTTAAGAGAGATGTTTCAACTATTCTCATTAAAAAGTTACTCATTACAAGAGGCCCAAATTTCCTTTTAACATAAAGTAATAAACCCTAAGACAAGAAATCCCTAACACTAGGAGATGAAGTGGGAAAAAGGGATGTGGGCCCTAAGGAGTCTAGTTTTTACATTAACTTCCTAGGGGCACAACTTCCATATGCAAACTCTATTGGGGTTATTCAAGGTAATTTTTTTTTAGAGGCCTTTGAATTGACCAATTTGACCCTTGAAGGAAAATTTCCATCTTCTAAAGATAAACAAGCCTGTAAACCAATGATCATTCCTTTTACTTAACAAAAATAGTTGGCTTCATATCTTTCCTTGATTTATACTCGCCAAATTTTTCCCAACTTAGAATCCATAGATAAATCTATGGGCTCAATAGGTAAACAAGCCTTTGGACTTTGCAATTTCATTCTATAAGCGTTGCTACAAATGGCACCAAAATTCGACAAGTATTAGTCGGATATGCAACTTATAGGCGTTAGTTATCCGATACATTGGCGTTTATCAAATTTTTGTTGAAATTCTATCGAATACTTGATTTTTTGTAACCATCGGATATGCGACTACATAGTTGTCGATTATCCAAAATGTAAAGAGGCTAAAATGTTCATTTAAAAGATGATGTTTATAGGTCGGTTTTGCGACGTTACAAATTGTTGGATATCCAATGGACTTAACATTGAATTTTCGGCAGGTCTCGTACCAATCCGCAGTCAAATATCATTAGGGGAATTTTGAGGTCTAAAATAGGCCTCCTAAGAAAAATGTACAACCAAAATAAACTTTATAAGAACCAATAGGATTCAATATGATAAAAACTATTTTTTTAACCCATATTTTCAATTTATCTTCATAAGGTTTTACTCAAATTTTGGAGCCGTAGTGCTTGTTGGATGAAAATTTAGATTCCTCATCAAAGGAGTATGCATATTGCATACTTCCGATGGACCCTGCTACACGAAAAATCATAAATACATGAAAAAACATTATTGCAATCACAATTTTCATGTATTTCTCATTTTTCATGTAGCAGGATTCATTGAAAGTATGCAATTTAGGTGCTCCTTAGATGAGGAAACAAATTCTGCATCCAATGAGTGTTGTTGCTCAAACTTTGAGTAAACCCATATGGAGATAAGTTGAAAATACGAGTTGAAAAAATAGTTTTTTATTTTTTATTTTTTCCCTCTAAAATTTGATGATATAATCTAATCTTATTTTATTATTTCCACTATTATTTTATAATTTCCTTAGGAGGCCCATTTTAGACCTCAAAATTCCCCTAATGCTTACCCACAGGACGTTTTTTCTAACGGAACAAATTGACATATATGTGTCGAGTAATTGATGGAATAAGTAAATTGTCTGACGCTTTAAAACCGATGGTGATGTATCGAATATGCGACAAGAATTTGACACATAGGTCATTTTGACCGATGGAAAAAATTGACGTTGTGGTGTCAAATAATCGACAGAAGAAGTAAATTTTACAACATAAGTGTTATCGTTCTGACGCTTTCAAGTCAATGGTGAAGCGTTGGATAGGCGATAGAAGGTAGTTATGTCCTACGGGAGTGTTAATGTACCAATGTTTCATTCTATCATTCCTGTCATTAAGTATCTGACACGTACTCTGACAAAAAATTGTCGAATATTCAATCTTCTACCTATTCCGTCGAATATTCAACAGTGATAT
>APFE031039604.1:180571-241146 GCA_000404065.3 Pinus taeda
GCTAGAGGATATTGTGGCTTATAGAGTTATGGTTATCAACAACAATCAAAAGAGAGAGTATTTTCTTTGACGGAAACATACTCGAGAATAGGAGAATGTGTAACAACTATTTTTCCATAAGAACCCATGTATATAAACCTAGTTATGTAAATTATTTATTTTTGAAAATAAATTGATGACTAGCCTGAACGGAGCGACATACAAATCAAAATTTCTAAGAGGGAAAGCTTATGGTGAGTTGTTGCATAGAAATTGAATGCATGTTTCGTATTGGTTGGTTTCAATATGGCCTGCCGTGAGCAAGCCCATAAAAACCACCCTTAATTGTCATAACTATTTTCTTAATTAAGTAGTGTCCTACGCTGACAAGCATTAAAGTCAGATTGGGAAGCATGAGTGGAGGATGGCATCATACTGCCCCCTCTCCTTATGAAATGTGGACATAGAGAAATAAGGAAGTGGATAGAAAAGGCGCTGAGTATGATGGAAGAAGGATTGAGAAACTTTAGTCTTCTGGCATTGTGGAAATGAGAATGGTCAAAGTGTGCAAAGAAGGCATAGAGAAATAGGTGCAAAAAGTTTACAGTGCAGAGAGCACTTAGACAAGTTGAGTATGACCACAATTATTTATAATCATGCCTCACGTCATGAATTGGTCAATGAGTTTGGGTGAGCACCCCAGAACATGACTTGGCATGTGTAATGAATGGGTGCGGTTAGTTAAAGTGACACCCCAACCAACACTTGAGTGAATGGTTATGTATATTGCATGGAGGAAATGTGTGTCTACCAAAGAATTTGTGAGTCAAATTGCATGGGTGTTGTGTGTCAACCCCATAGGACTTGAAGGGACATGACCCTTTTCTCTCCATACACCCCATATATATAGCCAAGAGTGTGGAGAGGAGAAGGCATATGAACTTGGTGGATCAAATCAACTTTCACAATTGGTTCATGGTGAAGAAGGATGAAAATTGTCTTGTAACAAATAGAAATTTGTCATGGGGATAGTTCTGGAGTTTTTGGACATGTAATTAAGGTCACTCTTCAACCTAATTTTCATATTGATTGGAGAAGGGGACCAGTAGCAATTTTAAAACATGAGTATTTTTAGCAGGTCTATGCTACCAAGTGGTGTTGTTTAGTGCTGCACATATCTGAGTGGAAAATGAATTGGCACATGATTGACTTTTTTTTGTAGGGATTCTAGGTAGGGTTAGGTGAGAATCGAGCCCTTGGTATTTGGATTATTCTTTATTTAGATGGAGTTTTAGGTTTTGGTATGCTTCATAGAATATGTTTTGAAAAAACTCACCTTAATATGATAGTAGTGTAGAACACATGGTGGTCACATGGAGCCACCTGGGATTATCACACCCAAAGTGCAATGTTCTACATGACATGTCGATGGATGTGGCTACTCTTGTGTCTAGTAATGATGTGGAAAATCCACATAGGATTAACCCAACTAGAGTGTGACATGGAAACATAAATGGCTATTGGCATGTCACTAGAGATGCAGCATTTTGGATAGGATTTGGTGTCATGGTATGCTATCATGGTGTGTTGATGTGGCACACTGACAAGGAATTCAAAATTTCATAGATTTGACTCATTGATTGCATAAAAATCGAGAAGAGTGAGTTGGAAGAAAAATAAAACCATGCACCTTGATGGATCCAAAAATTTTGGAAATCCTAGATCTGAAAAAGTGGAAATTTGGAAGATCGAATATCTATAAATTTTATAAAAGGATTTTACAGAAATTTTGTGATATGAATGGATCAAATAGGATGAAATTTCTAACTAAAAATGTGGCCTTATGAGGAGGTGACATGCGGGTAGCGAATTTGCCACATGTCATCTGACTTGGCATTATATGGTGTTGACACAAGGCCAAAGGGCTACCATGTGGATCTGGACGAGTTTACAAGAATACATCATAACTAATATCAAGATAGCTTATACCTTGGATAGAGTTTACAGCATGATTTAATGAATAAACTGAATACATTATTTAATAATAATAGCATTTCTTTATGAGGTTTCATGAAAAAACCATTTAAATCCATAATGAATGCATGTTACACATAATGTAAATATCCCATATGTCCACATATTATACATCTTGTATTGTCCTAGATTTTATGTTATATCTGGATCTGGATCTCTTAAGGAATGGTTTACATGAAAACCTTCCTGATTATGATTATTTTCGCCTTTTTATTAAATCCACATTCGGCCATATTTTTAAAAGAATTATTCATGCTATTTAGGATTACTAGATACCATGTACATTTTATATCATATATTACATTTGGACCTAGGTCAAAATAAAAAATATTACACATGTTTTAGTCTATATACCTCTAAGTGCCAGAGCCTATTTCTGGTGTTCTTGTTTGCATTGTGATCTTCTTTATTGGCATTGTGTTGATGATGAAAAAAAATGATGATGATGAACTAACATTATATCACAAGAATTGTCAATATAACAAGATAAAACATTATAAAATAAACCTTAATTATGTTTTCCCTAGTTTTTCTCAACATCTATGATCTTGGACGATTTGCAATGTAGAAATAAAAAATTACTTGAAATAAAGTGCAACGCAAAACTAAATCACTCACCTAGTAGCTAAGTTGATCTGGATTGGATCATTATATTATTTTTCAACTGTATTGATGCATTCAGAGTGGAAAAAAGAGGAGGAACCAAATCATGGGACATTTTTTACCAACAGGACCCAGTTTTGTGAAACAGGGTCTGAAACCTTCTGAGAGCGTTTTGAGGCACCAAACGACATTTTTTGGGGTAAGTGTTTTCCAGTTTGGCACTACCCTTTTATGTTGTTCGACACACAGAGATATTTCTAATGACACAATAAGTGCGTAAATCGGAGTCTGTATGAAAAATGTATGCCACTCAGAAGTTGACCTTCCTGTTTTCATGCCTATAGCTCTGGAGGATGCCGCTTTAGCCCCCATTATTCATGGAAAAGGAGCTATCCATGTGTTTGTGATGTAAAAGACTCTAGAAGATTCTATATTGTAACTCTATTTAAGAGTTTATATAGTCAAAATTAACCACCAATAGGCTATCGGGATGTGTTATAATCATGCCACTAGGAAGAAGAGGCATTCCATTCTTTCGAGAGAATTTTGTTCCATAGTTGAGAAAACATAGCCAAGAGAGATATGAGGTAGTGAACAAAAAGAGGATTTGTGCATTGTAGTAGCCCCCAGGCCACAAACATTACTTCTTTATACCTGCATCCATATTTCCAAACAAAGAAAGAGAGAGGAACGACCTCACCTTCCAGCTAGTTTTTCTCCCAAAAGGGTTTCCCAGAGCATATCTTGTGTCGTCTGTGTGTGTGAGAGATCCATTTTATAGTTCTTTATTTTCTTCATCATTTCCGTTCACATGCATGCACTAATTATAGTTAAATTTATAGATCTAGAAGTTTAATAAAACTGTAATACTGTAAAAATTTAGAATTTTAATATATTATTATCAGATCTATTGTGACGAACTATCCAATGGAATATCCACGACAGTTTACGGATCACAAGCACTTGGTGGGCTAAAGTTGAGCAGTACTTTGATGAGTTCTTTTCATGTATATCACTCTAACGTAGTTAATCTTTCAAATCCAACTTTGTGAATGAAAGTACCTATAAAAGAAAGGAAGAAGGAGAAGTTAGATGTGATAAATAATTAATAAAATAGAAGAAAAATCATACCATTTGTTGAAAATGTAGCAATAAAATCTAGTTTTGACTTTTCCTTGGTCAAACTAGATTAAAATTCAAATTTCTATTTCAGCAGAATACTTGGAGGTAGTTAACTGAGGTGACATGGAATTTTTCACTTAGTTAACTCAGTTAATTCAAGTTGGACACACTTGATTTTAGTTCAGTGTGATTGATTGCTAATTTCTAGCGACCTATTTCAGTTAAATTGAGCTATTGTTAGTTAAACTAGTTCTAAGAAATAGTGAAAGGTCCAATAGTGGGGTGTGACTTCAGTCATCTTCAGTGATGAATGAGTTTACTAATCAATCAACCCAGAATAACTAATGCATGCAGTCAGAGATTGGCCTAAAGGAATTGTGCAATCCATATTGAATAATTTCCTAATTAATAGGGGCATGATTCCTTAAGGAACAACACAAGGAAATAGGAGCTTGGCAGGATGAGAATTGATTAAGTGTTAGCTAGAGTTAGTGAGTGAAGCGGTGAGATAGATTATGCAGGTGCAAAGGTTTCTTAGGCTTATGGAAGAATTGTATTAATTCTCTATCCTTTGATTAATTAAATACAAATAGGAATGGATTTTGAGGAGTTTCTTTCCCTTAGACAAATTCATGTGTATGTTTTTTGAATCTTGATGCATGTTTATGATTTGTATTCTCGATCATGAATTTCTTTCTGCAAATGAGTAGAGTATATTTGAGTCTTATGTTTTAGTAAATTACATGAGTAGTTTTGAATCTACATAGAATTTTACATGGTATCAGAGCAGGATTCACAATAGAGAAGAGAATTCAAAGTTGTCTTTGCAAGACAATCGAATTTGCAGGATCAATTATTCAGAGTTAGCGGGATGGATTTCTATGGAATAACACTCGAGTATGCCCTTGAGGGAAGCTCAAATTATGTTGCTTGGAAGAACCTTATAGAGATAGTGCTGGAAAATAATGGATTGAAGGAATGTGTAGATAATAATATCCAGAAACCGCCAACAGCTGATGTTCAAGATCTAGCAGAATGGAAGAAGTGTGTAGCCAAGGCAAGGATGATCATATTGGAGGGAGTATGAGAATATATTGCCTCTAATATCCATGGGAAAGAAACTATGTATGCAATGTGGCAAGCATTGAAATATTTTTTCCAGAATAATAGTAACCACACGAAGTGGGCACTCAAGGACAAGCTTCGGAATATCAAGATGCAGAAGGGCGACACAATGCCACAATACCTGAGCAGGTTCACACAATGTCGTGATGAACTTGGGAGTGTTGGTGTTAAGGTTTTAGAATATGACCTAGTAATTCTAGCACTTATAGACCTTCCCATGGACTGACATAGGTACTAGGATTCGATAAATGGGAGGGAGAAGCAACCAAATTAGGAACGCCTTTGGTCTGATTTGGTACAAGAGGAGATAAGGTAGAATACTAGAGATGGGACCCCATCCAAGTGTGGGAATGAAGAAAATTGTGCCTTGGATGGAAATGCAAATAAAGGAAAAGGGAAGAAATCTCAATCCAAAGGAGAATCCAGTCAAGGGGGCAAGGAGAAAGACTTGTTCCAAATCAAGTGTTTTCACTGTCATGAACTCAAGCACTATGCAACGAAGTGTATATGCAAGAAGCTGGGAAAGAAGCCATTAGGAGGAGTGTCAAGTGAAGCTTTGGCTTCATAATTTAAGTTGTACTTCACCCTCATTTCATGCATGGTAAGCACAATGATGGGTAGTGTGTGGTATCTGGATAGTGGTGCCTCATTCCACATGATGGGGAACAAAGAATTCTTCAGTGTCTTGGAGGAGAAAGATCTCCATATGCATATTGATGGGAGATAATGGAAGGTACAATGTTATTAGCATTGGTAAAGTCACCTTTCAGAGGGACTCGGGCTCCCCTCTCATGCTCAAGGATTTGATGCTTGTACCAGATCTAAAGAAGAATCTAGTTACCATCATGGTGTTGGAAGACAGTGGCTACAACGTGATATTCAGAAAAGGGAAGGCTTTTTGAAGACATATAGACATGGGTAAAGTGAAGTAGATCGAGGTTCGAGTGAAGAACCTCTACAAATTAGATGTGGAAGACTTTGCAGCATTGAGCACAAAAGCAGAGAAGGCGCAAAGTCAAGATATCGGTGAATTATGGCATAGAAGACTTAGCCATTTGCATCATGGCGCTTTGAAGATCATGCAATAGATTTATACAGGCATCCTCAAAGGAGTACTAGAGCAGTGGGATACAAGAAAAAGGTGTACCTTAGGGAAGTACACAAAATCTACCTTCAGTGATTGGGACGTCAAAGCACATGCAATCCTTTAAAGGATCCACTTTGATGTATGTGGACCTTTATCGACAACCTCCACTACCAAACACAGGTATTATGTTATATTTGTAGATGATTTCTCACAGAATTGTTGGATCTTATTCATGCAGAAGAAAGAGCAGGAATTCTCCAATTTTGTTGAGTTTAAAGCACATGTTGAGAAACAAACTGGCAAGAAAGTGAAGGCTCTCAATATCGATAATGAAGGTGAGTACGTGTCAAATGAGTTTAAAAATTTATGTGCAAAGGAAGGCATTTTACAAGAGTTGACAACACCCCACAACCCATAGCAAAATGGGGTGGTTGAGAGGAAGAGCAGAAGTATTGTTGGAGTATCAAGGGCAATGTTACATGATCAAGGCCTACCAATGCACTTGTGGGTTGAAGCATGCAACATAGCAGTCTATTTTCATAACAGAAGTCCTCGTCGGATTGTTGGCATGAGTACACCAAAATAAGATTTTTTCAAGTAAGAAACCAGATGTGTCACAATTCATGATATTTGAATCATAATTTTACTATCATGTTTCCAAGGAATCAAGGAAAAAACTAGAGCCAACAGCAGAGTTGGGCATATTTGTGGGGTACACAGAAACACCTCATAACTATCGTGTGTATTTTCCATCCCTCGGGATGACAGTTGTTTGTACGGATGTGAAGTTTGATGAGGAGAAAGAAATGAGGCGTTCTCTTGAGAGGGAGCTTCAGCTGCATTCAGGTTAGGATCTTTTAGCTCCAAAGGAAGAACCTCAAGAAGTTTTGGAGAAGCCGCAAGCAGAGGAGGAGAGAGTGGAGACATCCACTCAAGAAGAGACATATAAAGAAGGAAGGAAGTGACCTAGGGAAGCTGACATATTATTGCATGATGCTAGAGAGAAAGTGGGAGCACCCACATCATAATACAGGTAGAGGAGGTCATCAGATCGATACACTGGCTACATGGCTTTGATGAGTGAGCCTATAGAGATTGAGCCATCCTAATTCGAGGAATTTGTAGAGAAACCAATATGGGTTAATGCTATGGTAGAGGAATATGATTCCATTATCAGAAATAGTGTTTTGGAAGTGGTCCCAAGACCAATGGACAAATCAGTGGTGGGTTCGAGATGGATCTACAAGGTAAAGCAAGCATCAGATGAAAGCATAGAGAAACACAAGGCTAGATTTGTGGCCAAGGGGTTCTTTAAAGTTGAGGGAATTGGCTATGAGGAGACCTTTTCTCTTGTAGCAAGGTACTCATCCATCAGATCAATTCTAGAACTTGTAGCATATATGGGGTGGAATATCAACCAGATAGATGTGAAGACAACATTCCTCAATGGATTTATTGAGGAGGAGGTGTACATTGAACAACCAAAAGGATTTGAGGACTTTGACAAAGAGTCACATGTGGGCAGACTCAAGAGAGCATTGTATGGATTGAAGCAAGAACCTCGCACTTGGTACACTAGGATTCAAAGCTATCTCATCAAGTTGGGATTCACCAAAGTTGAATGTTATCGGGAAATCTAGTTTTTATGTAGAGTTGCTAGTCCCACTAAGACGGGTAGCTATCTTAGAAACAAACAGATTAAAGTTACTTTCGTTTTCCTTTACAAGTAGATAGGAGAGGAGCAAAGAATACCAACCTCAATCTTTCGCTCGGTTTCTTGCGTGTTCCTTCTCCTCTCTGACAAATCTTTGCCGCTCTTTCCTTGACCATTCTGCTTCAAAGAGTACCTGTAAAGTCAAAGCAGCATAATAACTTCAAAGTGCATAGATCTACAATCATAAACAATATATGACCAGATATATATTGACCACACAAATGCACATATTATTAGACATACAAGAATGTGGAGGAAAACTTGAATAGCTTTATTGATGTAAAGATTAGAAGAGAGGATTACAACCCATTGATCTGACCCAACATCATCCTCCCAGCATGAAAGCCCTTCTTCACCTCATCATGAAAAGCTTAGATCACCCAACACTATGATATTCCACCAGGAAACCAACAACACTTCCTTACAAGATACAAGATTCCAGCCTCCAACCTCTGGATCTCTAGGATGAGGGATCCATATATAGATATTTGCAGAGGTGTGAGTCAGCTCTTGGTTTTTTATTAGTGTCATTCCACTGATATTTCTTGGTTCCACTTGGATATTTCATTGATCTCTTACTCATCCCTGGGCGAATTCTAAGAGGCAAGTGTCATATGAGAAGTTTCTAGAAGATTCCTTGATCATCCACTTAGCAAACTGTGTCTGCAATTTGTCTATTCTCGCTCATCACACCCTATAGAAGTACTTTTCAGTATGCATCACACCTCTCGTGTGTAGTAGGTGCGATGCATTGCACCCTAACCATGGAGCAAGTGAGATGGTCCAGTTTTGACCAGTTCTGAGCAGTCTTATGTGGAGAACTTCTGCGAGATGATGTAATCAGTTGACCTTGTTCCTTTAGGGTATGAAACAACACTTTTAGGGACTCAGAAGCCCTTGGTTTATGGACATATATGATTGGGGTTGCAGTGCCCAAATATGTCTATAACATTGAAGCAGATGAAAACCTTTATCGTATTGTTTTTGAAGGTAAATTGTTGATTATATGTCGATGATTTAAGTTTAACTAGTGATGAGAAGTTGATCAATTATTCCAAAGAGTATATTTTTGGGTGTGGAGCTTTTTTCAGAGATATCACTGCATTAGACCCCAGTTTGTAATTGGGCAACAACGTCGCCCGTTATTTCACCACCAGGAAAGGCGACAACGATTTTTAGAGCCCCCGAAGATAAAAATAGATGTGAAATTGCCTTGTAAATTATTATAATTTCGTATTCAATCTGATATGTTCATTAGGTGGATGATTTAAAGGTAGAATTTACATTTAATTTAGGTTTTTTCCCATAGAAGGAAACCCCTCGCTATATATGACGGAATTGTATTGTGGCTAGATATGTATGTGTATTTTAAGCGAGACAGAGAGAGGAGATTTTATGAGAGTGAGGAGGGAATATAGTGGATCTGTTTTAGGTTGTATCTCTTCATTTTGTTGGATAATATAAAAGGAAGGACTAGTTGTTTCTCCGTGGATGTAGCCCAAATTGGGTGAACCACACGTATATTCGTGTCTCTCTTGTTTTATTTTTTTCTGTGTATGTGTTTCTGCAATATTTTATGTGTCCCATTTCTCTGTAATATATAATTTTCTAACAACTGGTATTAGAGCCGAAGGTTTATTTGACTGATAAACTCACAGGAAAGAAGGGTTCCTTGTTCAAGTGGGAGCAATGGCGGAAGATGGTAGGTTTAGGGTGGAAAATATAACAGCCAAAACCACCAACTATGGAAGATGTAGATGGAATATTATATGTATCAGAAAGATCTATACCCACCATTCAGTGGAAAGACAAAGAAGCCAATGAGTATGACAAACACATAATAGGATATTCTTAACAAAAAGGCACTTGGGACAATATGATTGTGCCTAGCAGCGTCGGTAGCTTTTAACATTTCAAAGGAAACTACAACAAAGGGTTTAATGTCGGCATTGGCCAAACTATATGAAAAACCCTCAGCCTCAAATAAGTTATTTCTTATGAAGCATTTATTTAATATGAAGATGTCAGAAGGTGGATCTGTTGCTAATCATTTAAATGAATTTAATACGGTTACAGTCAGCTAAGTTCTATAGGGATAACTTTTGATGAAGAAGTTAGAGCTATGTTATTTTTGTGCTCATTGCCAGAAAGTTGGAATGGTTTAGTTATGGCCATTAGTAAATCTATCTCTAGATATAGTAATTTAAAGATTAATGATGTTGTCAGTGCAATCTTTAGTGAGGAAATGTGATGTAAAAGCTCCAATGAGACATCAGGTAATGCTTTGATTGTAGAGACCAGGGGAAGAAAAATGGAGAGAGGAAATATCCCAGGATATCGCAGTAAGTCAAGGAAAGGTAGATCCAAGTCCAAAACGAGGATAGTGTTCTAGAAATGTGGGAAGAAAGGACACCTTAAGAAAGATTATAAGTCTCTAAAGGGAAAATAAGGAGAAGCACAGCAAGAAAATAATCATGAAGCAAATGTGACAGGTGATGTGTTGCAAGATGCTTTGATGCTTTCTTTAGAAAATATTATTGATGCATGGGTGGTAGATTTAGTGGCCTCATTCCATGCCACGCCTGATAGGAAACATTTTCATGATTATGTTCAAGGAGATTTTGGACAAGTTCATTTGGGTGATGATAAACCATGTACAATCATTGGAATGGGTAAAGTTTTCATAAAACAATAGAATGGAAACCAATGGATATTGAAGAGGTAATGCATGTTCCAGATCTGAATTAAAATCTAATTTCAACAAGGCAATTGGGAGGTGAAGATTGTGTAACTACTTTTACATATAAAACCCGGAAGGTCACTAAAGGAGCCCTAGTAACAGAAAAAGGAGAAAAGGTTGGTACATTGTATTTATGCAATGGTATTTCTAATTTTGTTAATTCTTTAACCTCTACAGGAGAAGATACAATATTGTGGCATCATAGACTCGGGCACATGAGTGAGAAGGGGATGCAGATTCTTCACTCAAGAAATTTGTTGCTAGGTTTGAAGCATGTTGATTTAGAATTGTGTTTATGGAAAATAGAAGAGAGTCAGATTCCTAGGAGTTGGGAAAGAAAAGAAGAGTGAAAATTTAGAGCTTGGGCATACATATGTATGGGGACTTGCTCAAGTATCTTCTCTTGATGGCTCTTGCTATTATGTTACTTTTATTGATGATGCAACCAGAAAAACGTGGATTTATTGTATTCGAAATAAATCTAATGTATTTGATACTTTCAACCAATGGAAAGCTTTGGTTCAGAATGAGACAGGAAAAAGGTTGAAGTGTCTCAGATCATACAATGGAGGAGAATAGTGTAGCAAAGATTTTGATAAGTATTATTCAAAGCATGAAATTTGCAAAGAGAAGATAGTTCTAGGAACACCACAAGAAAATGGTGTGTCAGAAAGGATGAACATGACAATCATGGAGCGTGCAAGGTGCATGAGATTTCATGCAAGATTGCCTTTACAATTTTGGGCAGATGTTGTAGATACTATTGTTTATCTAATAAATGGAGGGCATTCAATTTCCTTTGATGGAGGTATTCCAAAGGAGGCATGGACATGTAAAAAGGTAAATTACTCATTTTTAAAGACTTTTGGTTGTGAAGCCTTTGTCCACATTAATAAAGAAAATAGAACAAAGATTGAGGAAAAATCAAAGAAATGTACCTTTATTGGATATGGTGTTAATGATTTTGGTTGTAACTTATATGATTATGAAAATAACAAAATAATTAGGAGCAGAGATGGCATATTCAATGAAAAGGTTTTGTATAAGGATCATATGCAGGAAAAGAAACAGGAAAAAGAAAATAGAGAATACACAGTGCTTGATGAGATCACAGAAAAAGTAAAGGCACCTGGAAATCATAATGCTCAATAGCCATGACAACAACAGCAACCACACCATCAACAGGCACCTAAAACACCTGAAAGTGGTGTTAGAAGATATACCATGATAAGTAGACCCCCTAAACGATACTCTCCTTCATTTTATTATGTATTGTTAACTAATTTTGGTGAACCAAAATATTATGAAGAAGCAGTGCAAGTAGAAACCAGGAAGAAGTGGGAGTTATCCATGAAAGAAGAGATGGAATTCTTGGTAGATAACTAGACTTGGGACTTAGTCAAGTTGCCTGAGCTAAAACAACAATGCAGAATAAATGGGTTTACAATTTGAAGGAAGAATATGGAGGTAGAAAAAGGTCTAAAGCTAGACTTGTGGTGAAGGGGTTTACAGAGAAAAACGATATAGACTTTGATGATTAATTTTCTCCTATTGTTAATATGACTTCAATTAGAACTATTTTAAGTCTAGTAGTAGAAGAAGATTTACCTCTTGAGCAGTTAGATGTAAAGACAATCTTTATCCATGGGGATTTGGAGGAAGAGATCTATATGCAACAGCCACAAGGATATGAGGTCAAAAGGAAGGAGAAACTAGCGTGCAGCTTGAAGAAAAGCTTGTATGGCTTAAAGCAGGCTCCAAGGCAATGGTATCTAAAATTTGATAGGCTTATGTATGAACAAGGTTATACTAGATGTTACTCTGATCATTGTGTTTATCTCAAAAGGCAAAATGATGGAAGCTATATTACGTTATTATTGTATGTAAACAACATGCCTGTTGTAGGTTCTAACGTGCAGGAAATAAATGTGCTCAAAGGAAAATTGGCAAATTCATTTGCAATGAAGGATTTGGGTGCTGCAAAACAAATCCTTGGTATGAGAATAACTAGAGAGAGCAAAAATCGCAAATTAACATTGTCTCAGATCGATTACATACAAAAGGTGTTGGAAAGATTTGATATGCAAAATGAAAAACCAATTACTACACCTTTGGCTATCCATTTCAAACTAAGTAAGAAGATGTGTCCCAAGACATAGAAAGAGATGGCTTATATGTCTAATTTTCCATTTGCATCAGTTGTTGGAAGCTTAATGTATGCAATGGTCTACACAAGGCCTAATATTGCACATGTAGTGGGAGTTGTAAGTAGGTACATGAATAATCCAGGAAAAGAACATTGGATGGCAGTGAAGTGGATTCTCAGGTATTTTAGAGGTACCACAAATCAGTCATTATGCTTTGGCAGTTCAAACATTGCTCTACAGGGATATGTTGATGCAGATATGGCAGGTGATAGAGATAACATGAGAAGCATCACAGTGTATGTGTTTACTGTGGGTGGAATAGTTGTCAGTTGGGTTTCAAAATTGTATTGTTGTTTCACTCTCAATGATGCAAGCAGAATATGTTGCTACTACAGAGGCTAGTAAAGAAATGATTTGGTTACAAAGGTTTCTGGATGAATTGGGTAAGAAGCAGGAGTTGGGAAGGCTATGCAGTGATAGCCAGAGTTCCATTCAATCTGCAAAGAACTCAAAATTTCATTCTAAGATCTACTCATACAAAGAGGGGGTATATATAACCAAGGGGTGATGCTTACCCCTTGTAACTCTTTGACTACCCTCATGACTATTCAACTTCTATAACTTTTCAACTTACATGACTCTTCATATTCATGTGTGCCCATTGGATTTCCACTTTATAATACATTTTATTTAAAATATACACGATCCATAATAGTGATGTGGCATATGAAAACTCATGACACGACTTGACATGACACTGCTGACAAGGACTGCCTTGATAATGTGGCAATGTCAAGTCATTATTGTTGTTGAGTGATGGATGTGTTCTTGCATATGCTTTCTCTTCTCCTCCGCATAGCTTGATGATGTGGGATCTTCAATGATCTTCGGTCTTGGAAGGTGGTTGCACACTTGTGTTCCTTTTGATTTCTCTTGGTAGGTTCATTCATCTATTCAGATATAAATGGGTCTTTAGGCATGCTTCCCTCCTCCTTCTCCTTCTTCATCATCTCGCCATGGCTTGACATTGTATATGTTCCTAAGATACACTCATGACACGACGACATCATTATGAAAACTCCCTAACCTAAGATGATGCATTATTATCCATGAACTGAGCCAAAGACATGTGACAAGATGGAAGACAGGGCCCAGTAACTGCACATTTTAGAGTTACAAATGATAAGGAGAGAGGTTGATCACTGGGACTATGCAGAGCACATCTCAGGCTTGACTAAGGAACTTTTCATCACATTCCCTGTTGGGGAAATAAGTTTCACAGTGGCCACTGAGAGTCAGGATTACATAGCTCAATCAAAGAGTGTTTGATGCGAGATGGGATCCTAGGAGATAGATTTGTGACATTCTAAGAGGCAAGGGGGATTGGGCATCAGAGAGACCTGGAGGACAAGTTTGTGCAGTTCTTGAGTTCAGCGAGCTCCAGCTGAGGGAGGACGCTTGGGCACCTCTACCTAGTTCTGGAGGCTAAGGTAGGTTGGGTTCTCTATGCATTGTAGGGTTCCAACTGGCAAAGGGAAAATCTTTCTTTTGAAAGTGTGAAGTGTGTAGTTCAAGTCAGAATAAGAGGAACTGTTGTGCAATTCTGGGGGTCAAGGAAAGCTGCTAAGATTTAGAATTGCGTAGTGAAACTACCCTGGAGGACAATGATTACGAACTATGTAGTTCCAAGAAGCAAGGTCACATCACTAAGGGTTGAGACTGCACAATGCGCAGTTCAGTTGGGGTCTAGTAATGTTGAGTTGCTCAGCTAGTAAGATGTTCGGAAAAATGGCTAAGTGCAGGAGACAGATGGACTTGTGATGAGCTTGAACTTGTGATCATACACTTATCATACTTCATTGACATGACAACATAGACCACCATAACCAAAGTAAGCCACTTCCCTCTGTGTGATCCAGGTGGATGTTGGTGGCCACCCACCTATCCCATTTGAGCCCCCATAACTGTCTCTTTCAGTCTTTTCATTTTCCTAAATTGTAGCACAATTTAATATTTTTAGCAGTTTTTCGGGTCCTGAACTTCTGGAGTCGTTTTGAGGCCCTAAACAACGTTTTTTTGGAAATATGGGGGCATCATGGGTCCATGGACTGATGTTTGCCTTCCCAAAGTGGTATTTCTCGGATAGATCTTTCTAACGAGCTATCGTACGCGTCAAACGGAGATCGTATGCCAAAGTTACGACCCTGGGAAATTGATGTACCAATTTACCCAAATGGGGCCCACAATGTGGTGTTTCATCTTCTAGGGTTAGGTTTTGGAATTTTAAGGGTTTTACATTGTTTCTCAACAATAAATAGTCCTTCGAGCCTCATTGTAACATAGTTCAGAGGCATGTAGCCGCCACATCTCTTCTCAAAGATAAGCTACCATCACCCTAGTTGGTTTATTTCCATTTCTGGTTGTAAGCATATTTCAGTATTTTCCATTAATGAAATGAAGTATTATTTCCACTGCGTCTTTGTGTATATGGTTATCTCTATAACTTGTTGCATTCATGTTTAAATCTGGATCAGTGGTATTAGAGCAGTCTGCTTTTTTTCTTTGTTTTTCTTTGCATGTCCCCAACGAGGTCAGGATATAAGGAGTTAAGGATTGAACTGGTCAAACCTTTGCAAGACCAGCCTCGCAAATCCCGACAGCCTCCCATGGCGAATGAGAAGAAAGACGAGGGGGCAAGAGATCCTATCAAAATCTTGCTCGAAGAAGCCCTTGAGTGACAATGGAACGTGATGATGGACAGCTTTGCCCAGATCGTTCAGTGGCTACCCAGAAGCGACGCATCGGCTTCCAGCAGCTACTCTGGAAATGCCACGCCCTTTAAGGTAAAAGTTAATTTTGAAATCCCCATATTCGAGTGTCAGATAGACGCAGATGCCATAGATAAATGGTTAAATCTGCTAGATGGGTATTTTTCCGTTCGTGAATTTTCAAGTCGGGAAAAGATTGTTTTCGCTCTTCTCAAAGTACCCCCCCACATTAAGGACTGGTGGGAAACCTACTGCGAGCAGAAGGATGAAAGTACAGGCTCACTATTTTCAACTACACCCACATGGAATGACTTCCAGGATGCCATCAAGGAGCAGCACTACCCTGTCAAATGCTATGAGGAAAAATACATCAAATGGACCATACTGCGGCAGGGACGAGACCAAGATGTGCCGGAGTTCACAAACATTTTTCATACCCTTCGTACACAATTGGGTATGAAAGATTCTGGGTTTCATCTAGTACTCAAATACCACGGCTGCCTACACAGATACATCCAAGAAGAGATGGAGTTCTTGAACATCTCCTCACTCGGCACATCATACCGATACACTGTCAAAATCGAGTAAACGTTCAAACAGAAGAAGCGAGACTTTGGATCTACAAATCCGAAGCCCAAAGGACAAAGCCAAGGTGGGGTGACCCAAGACAACTCGTCGAAGCCGCAAGAAAAGAACAACACCACAAAGCTGAAGAAGGACATAGGAAAGTGGTGTGAGTTCCACAAGAGTCCCACTCATAACACAAGTGAGTGTCGGACCAAGCAGTCGCTGCTGGCCAAGTTGAATGCTTTCGAATGAGATGCATGTTCCGACCCTGAGCTAGAACCCGACAAGGGGAATGGCAAAGGGAAGCAGATCATTTATGCGGACCCCATTGCCACTGTTACCACTGCCAAGATCCAGAAGAATGAGCCAGAATACCCAGAGGAGGGGGAGCGCCTTTTCCACTCAAAAATGTGGGTGAAGGGTTCACCACTGCAATTCATTATTAGCAGTGAGAGCCAGAAGAACCTCATTTCAGCAGAGGTCGTGAAGCAGTTGGGCCTACCGACTACACCACACCCGCAGTAATACAGTATTGGGTGGCTTCACGAAGGGCGATATCGCAAAGTTCACCAGTAGTGTCACCTTCCCTACAGCATCAAGCCCTTCACAGACAAGGTATGGTGTGATTCTACCCCACTAGATGTTTGCGATGTACTATTAGGCCAGCCATACTTGTGGAGGCGACATGTTGTGTATGAGTCAAGGCCTCATGCTGTCATTATTTCTTTAAATAATTCATTATACAGGATACCGGAGGTAGCCCCACCTACTGCCACCTCTTTGATCACTGCTAAGAAAGGCAGCAAGCTCATCTCCCAGACGAGGAAATTCATCTGCCTGGTTTGCTCCCAAAGTAAGGGGAAGATCGTTGCTACATCCATGGCCCCCGCAAAGGGTTCCTCCATGTAGCAGCAACAGCAAAGGGATATGGTCATGACAGAACACAGGAACAAATTCTCCTCACCCACAGGGGTACCACACAAGTTTCAGGTGGGCGACAAAGTTTGGTTGCATTTGCAGAGAGAACGCCTTACCAGAACCCATCAAAAACTCAGACCACTCCGACATGGTCTTTACACTAGTACCAAGGTTACGGGCAACAATGCTTTGAAGCACAACATTCCTCCATTCCTTCACTTGCACCAAGTGTTCAATGTGGACCGTCATCAACCATGCTTCCCACCATTTCTAGACACATCAGAGATTGCAGAACAGCTTACCAGAGACCCAGCTCAGTAGAAGCTTCCTCATCTCAGGGAGGAACTCAATGTAATGGGGACCATTGCTTTCTAAGGGGGAAGGAATGATCCAAGTGGATGTTGGTGGCCACCCACCTATCCCATTTGGACCCCCACAACTGTCTCTTTCAGTCTTTTCAGTTTCCTAAATTGCAGCACAGTTTACTATTTTTAGCAGTTTTTCGGGTCCTGAACTTCCGGAGTTGTTTTGAGGCCCTAAAGGAAGTTTTTTTGGAAATATGGGGGCAACATGGGTCCATGGACCAATGTTTCCCTTCCCAAAGTGGTAGTTCTCAGATAGATCTTTCTAACGAGCTATCGTACGCATCAAACGGAGATTGTATGCCAAAGTTACAACCCCGGGAAATTGATGTACCAATTTACCCAAACAGGGCCCACAATGTGGCGTTTCATCTTCTAGGGTTAGGTTTTGAAACGTTAAGGTTTTCCATTATTTCTCAACAATAATAGGCCTTTGAGCCTCATTGTAACACAGTTCAGAGGCATGTAGCCACCACATCTCTTCTTAGAGATAACTTACCATCGCCCTAGCTGGTTTATTTCCATTTCTAGTTGTAAGCATATTTCAGTATTTTCCATTAATGAAATGAAGTATTATTTCCGCTGCATCTTTGTGTATATGGTTATCTCTGTAACTTGTTGCGTTCCTGTTTAGAACTGGATCACTATGTGACTGTCTCATAACAAGAAGCAACAAGTGTGACACTTGAGAAAGACTTTAGGACAATCATGACGACACTTGTGCGATAGTGCTCAAAACTTTGTGTATGAGTGCAGCGGGTGTTTACATGACTAAGAAAACTCGTATACACAAAGACAAAACTTCAAATCCACCAAAAAATTTCCGCAAGTGTGGAAAAATAGTAAAATATGCCAAAAGACGACACCTAATCCAACAAGCGAAAGGGTTCAAAGAAATTTAGGAAATATCCTGAAATGAGCTTAAGAGTTTGCAACAATCAAAGTAAAGACCAAGGAAGGCTCTGAAATTTGATTGCAAACCAAAATTTTGGAGGGTGTTGCAGCTGCTACAATACATAGGTAATGATCCAACCAAGGAATACACAACAACTAGATCTAGTCTACTTATCAAATGCTCCATGCCTATATCTACACTTCTTGCTACTCCTCCCTAAGATCCTACTCAATCTAGCATATTGAAGTACCATACTCCTCCTCCATAGGAGGATAATGTTTCAAACATAGTGAACTCATCCTCTATTGTGAAGGAAAACTCATCAATATTTGTCAATGTTTTCATCTGCATCCCCTTCTTTTCCTTATTTCTCTTTGGAAACCAGGTGACATAGTGATGAAATTCACCACAACCAAAGCTCTTGAACTTCAACAGGTCCTTCTTCTTCTTCCCTCCCTTTGATTCATGTCCCTGACTAGGAACATTCTTTGCTTTCCCTTATCATGCAAGGGTTATGTTCTCTTCTTCCTTCTCCACCTTTTCTCCATTGCCACTGATGTTAGTAGTACCATCAATGAGGCTCATCCTTAGTTCCTCCTAGGTGAAGTCGCTCCATAAGTGCTCCCAAATAGGAAGTGTGTCTCCCCTATAAATCACTTGGATGAATGCACGCCACTTCTTGGAGAACCCATTGAGAGTCATGCAAACTAACTCATTATCTAATGGTTTCTCTCCAATAGCTGCAAGTTCATCTCTAACACTCTAAATCCTAGCAACATAGCATGTAAATTTCTCACCATTCCGCATTTTGACTATCCTTAGCTTCTTCTTGAGAATCATTTTTTTATTCTTAGATGGATCCTGGTTTATTTCTACGATAGCATACCACATGTCCTTTGATGTAGTCTTCTCTACAATATGTAGGATGATATGATCCTAAACTCCATCTAATACCGTCCTCTTAGCTTTGACCATATCCTTATTATATTCAAGTAACTAGATGGGATTTGTATGTTCAGGTATGATTGTTGTCATGAACTCCTTTAGACCATGATCATCCAATAAGAATTGCATTATGGCCTTCCAGAAGACAAAGTTGGAGCCCCATCTAACCTATCATAATCTCTAAGTCCTACTTCAGCTGTAACACCCCCTCCCAGGTCTACCCAAAGTAACCATGCCAACCGGGGTAAACATGAGAAGATATTCTACTATGATCCAATTTCACCTCCTATGTCACCTTTAGGAAATGGAATCGATGAAACATCACATACATTCATCCAACATCATCAAGGGACCCCTCAGGAGACAATTTAGCCACTCAGACAGCCTGTCCCTGGGTCCCACTGCTATTCTACAGCTCTTAGGCCTCATTCGCTCTCATTATATGGGTAAGGGAGCGAATAGTAACCTAAAGTCACTCTCACGGGCATACCTGTTGGCGACTATGGTCCAGAATTGGCAGTTATGTGCCAGCGACCCCAAGATTTGAGCAACTTTTCTAGCCCAGAATCTTGTCCTCTACCCATAAATTGTTGTAACTTTCAGAAACCATTAAAACATGATAACCATGTATATCAATCAAAAATCGCCCTCGGGACTAGGCATGAGCATCACCAACCAGGACTGACATTATGTCAAATACTTGGCATCAACGCAACCTACAGGTCTAGGATATAAGACAAAGCATAAATGACTTTAAAAACTTATGAAACATAACCATAGGGATCACCTCCTTCTCCATTGAACTACTACATAATCAATTAGTTCTTTCATCTATCCATTTAACAGTTACAAGTAAATATATGAAATAACCATGACATGAACCAATTATTTAACCATGCTTATAACCAGCATAAAACCATATAAATATAAAAAATATGATAGTCCTTAAATACACATATAAATCAGTGCAAAAGTAATAGGTCTTAGCTTTTATTAATCATAGGCAAATCTGACCAAGTTAGAGACTTCCACGTACCACCCAACCATAGACACGGCTGAACCGAATCTCTCTTTCAAACAGTCAGCCCCATGCCATATTCCAAGCATGAATGTGGGATCTCATAGATCTACCAATCCAAGAAAAATCAAGGGAATCCAGAGGTTAAACCACCTCCACCCTCACCCAGTCGTGATCACACCAAAATCGATACTCTGATCACAACCAAACAAAAATTGGAATGCCATCTGGAATCCATCACTATCCTTGAGAATTTTTTCATCTCCTTGTCTCTTAGGCTTTACCGCAATCCAAACTTATATCACTAGGCCCTAAATCGAGACTGCTCCCACAGGCTTTACTGTGTATCCTACCAAAATCGATTAAGGGATTCCTAGGCCTTGGGAATGAACCTTGAGACCACCTCCACCCCGAATTCTGAAATCCATTCGGCAAACCAAAGCTCAAAATCTGAAATAAACATCCCAAAATCCCATGGCATCCAGAAAAAGGCTAGGCTAGGTTGAAAACCGATGTCATAACCCAACAATACCATGCCACCGACAGCAAGAGAACCATACACAAATATGAAAATCCATGCATGTCCAAACCATTTAGGAAATCTCACATGCAAAAGGTTACCTGCTAGTATTTTTGTTGAAGTTGCTTGATCTTGATTTCATTTCTTTGTTCGTTGTTTGATTTTCCTTTCCTTTCCTTTGCTCTAAACTAGAGTGCTCCAAGAAAAATCTAAGTGACCAAGAGAGTGAGAAAGACAAAATAATGAGAGAGCTCCAAACTTGAACTGACAAAAGCTATGAACTGGTCCTCATAAACCTTTTTATGCATGAGGCCTCTAATTTCTTCATTTTCCATTATTTTCCTTCAAATTCCTTCTCACACGCAACCTATGACCTTTTTCCTTCCTTTCCTCCTAATTTCCTTTGTTTTCATAAATAAATGTGCCAAAATGACTTTTTACTTTTAATGCCTTTGCCTTAGCCTTTGTCAATTTCCTTAACCAAAACACACATCCAGTGATGCCTACTATGATATATTTACCCAACATTCAGCTTGGAACAAGTGTCCCTTAACCGTGGTCATATTTTTCCAAACGTTTCACTGGGGTTATTATAGAACCCTCACCCTTGGGGAACATTATCTTCGGTGTTAAACCACACCAAGATCTTAGTAAAACTGTTGAAAACAAAACATACTGCCTATGGAGTTTTATAACTTAGCTTGTTGCAGTATTTACAACCATACCACATAGTAGAGATTTATAACACAACTCATTACAGCATTTACAATAACAACATATGCTCATATGCACATTTGCCAAACCATAAAATAAAATAATATGATGCCTGTATCAATCAACAAGGGAATCCATAGGATCACACCTCCACCCTCAAAAGTAGTACCAAGGTTCACCCCCTTCCCAAGAAGTCCAAAATCCACTACCACAGTCAAAGTTGCATCCAATTTCCAGCACTACAATCACGTGTTACATGTCCCTCAATGAACAGTTACCAGCTCATTAGTCCAATGCGCATTCTCAATGTGCATCTGACTCCATCTGGAAATTCTCATGACCAAAACCAATATATCTGCGACCTTCCCTTCTCTGCTACATAGTCACTTGGGAAATTTGGTCACCCCCCTCTGTGTAGTCACTCACCTTCCAAGTTCCCCGGAATCCCCTAACCCGGGCGATCCATCCCTTAGCAAGGGTTACTCGCATCGAAAGATCAAACAACCAAGGCATATACCTACCTCAACCATCATATCGGTCATAGCATGCTCATGGAAATCAATGGACACTATTGGGTACCAGTGTCCCACAATGGCCTTGCTCCTGAAGTGCTTTACCAACATACTACTGAATGTTCCAATTCCTTTTGTTGTCGCTGCCAATTCTTGCAGCCAATTTCAGCCACTCAACTAGGCATGTTCATGCATTCATGTTCCAATCACCTAACTTACATTAGATTCAAATAAATTGAAATGACTTTAAATCATACCTCATTGGTAGATCATGAATAAGGTACATTTTCAATCATGTTCGCTTCCTATCACAACAAGTCAAACTAATTATTTTATTAAAACATCATGTATAAACATATCACATCTCATTAGCTCAAAACGCAACCATCATAGGTCAACATCATAAATCACATGTAATCATCATAAACCAGAATCATAGATCAAATTTAGTCATCATAAACCATAGTCATAAATCACATGCATAATAAAACTAAAATAAATGTTGGTACTTATCCTTTCATCAATCCTTAGCTTCTACCTTTGTCTTTATTTCATACGCTCTCTAGATTGATTGCCACACCAAACAATACCCAGTTCCTTCTCCTCAACCATGTGCACATACACATAGTGTGCATCACACACATACAGCTACACATGTCATACAACACCATGAAATACATGCATCTACACCAGTGCCATATGTGCCACATGTACACAGTACCCCCTGTACACTGCAACCACATGCACAATGTGTGCACAACATGACATGTACACTGCACCATTGTACAACATGTAGATAATACCACATGTACACAGTACCACACACATGACATGTATGCAAAACCATATGTACATAGCGCCATAGACATGACATGTACATAGCACCACTTGCACATAGCACCACTTATACATGTACACAACACCACTTGTACAATCATGCAAACAACACCATATGTACATAGCACCACATGTACAACATGAATGCAACACCACCTATACATAGCACTGCATATTCAACATGTACAAAGAATTATTTGTACATAGCACCGCACATACAACATGCACATAGCACCACATGTAATTCTCACACAACACTATATGTACCATCTTGTACATAACATTACATAAATAACATGTACACACACTATATATACACAACACCACATGTGCACACATCATCGATGCAACATGTTGTGTAACTCTCACACAACACTATATGTACCATCTTGTACATAACATTACATAAATAACATGTACACACACTATATATACACAACACCACATGTGCACACATCATCGATGCAACATGTACAACATGTGCACAACAATAGTACCACACATCCAAAACCACACTGTCTTTACCAAACAACCTTCCTCCCAGTGTCTTATCTATGCTTGTCCCAGCATGTAGCAGACCACACTGCTTTCATTTCATTGATGTACCCTTCCTCATTACCTGGCATAACATAAACATAGTCATAATACAAGTTTACAATATAAATTCATATCCACATGATATTGACCTCGTATATTTGTCATGACTACACTTCCCACTCGATTTCTCATGAACTAGGAATCTCTTCATGCCATTCGCTTGCATAAGAAATCATTCCTCCACCAGAAAGATCCTTGACAACCCTGCCAGAAAGTGGTATAGATACATACATGCATGTATAATCATTAGCATAAAATAACCATCATCCTATCAGATAATGAAATGCATACATACATACATGTACACATATCTAAACATTAGCATAATCATGATCATGACATAATTACCAGATAAAATAAGGTCTAGGTTAAGAGAACTTCCTTTATCCATGTACAACATGTATAACATTGAGAACAATCATTCCCAAAATAGCCAAGGAATCTGACACCTCAAATCCATTTAATTTACCTTTTCTAGTTACCTTTCACATGTTTGTACAGCCACCATCCATTTATCACTATGGACCAACTAGTCCAACCAACTGTCATAGTCTTACCTTCCACTACACTTACTCATGGGTAAAGCTTCATCTAAGTCTTACATTACCTATTGGGTACCACACATCTCTCCCTGAGCTCCATCAACTATCTTTTTTCCCAACCAATTCCAAAGACTCAAAACATAAAAGGCAATACCAAGAGACAACCAAGAAGAAGATCATGAAAACCCTTCATAACAATATGGCACCACATAAAAGTGGCATAGTTCTGCACCAAACAAATGCAAAATCACAAATAAAGCTCAACAATCACAAAATACCAAAAGCACAAGACTAACAACAAACACCATCACTTAATCCACATGGTTCCCAGTGCTTCCAAAGGAAAGCTCAACTTGAGCCTTCTTTAAGATTCATGGTGATCTCTCCTGCCATGAAACTCCCTACATTATACTGTCATAAACACATAATGTCAGTGCATAAATAAACATAACAATACATATGTTACCTTATATTGTCATGCCAAGCGTGTTGCCTTGTAGCCGAACACATCCACACCATCTCTCAAGGGACTCTAATTATCTTGACAGATCCACTTGTAAGAGACTAGATAATATACCTATCAAGTACATGTTCATGAATCTAGCACATATCCACATAATTCCAACAAAAATCAAGGTTAAGAAGATCCCTAAATGCAAAGCACTCATTTGCTTAGAATTAGGGTTTCCAAACCTAGCTAAAGAAATTCTTGCCCAATTCCTTTCTTTTACCTTTTTCCTTGCTACAATCGAGCCTTACTATGTGTTGTCACATCACCCAACTATTAGTTATATAAACACATCAACTATTACCATGTTACGCTAATACCAAGCATGTTTCCTGCAACTGCTCACACATTTCAACCACATGTTCCACATATCAAGACAATCATATCTATCAATTCGAAATCAACCTTTACTAGGACTAATAATCATGTCATAATCCATGGTCAACTCATAGTCATCAGTAATAATACATAATGCTACAACTATCATCTATCATACTCATGTACATGTCAACTATCTCAACTCATATGTATTAGCACAATCATCTTAGAACAAGATCAATGGAATGCATACTCATATTATGAAATTCATCAAACATTCAGCCAACTTGCAAACATACCATGTTAAATAAATCAACTAGATACCAAACACTCAAAAATCAAATAGATGTCATAATCAAACAGTCAAGCACCAAAGTATATGACCTAAGCAAACACATGCCTTAATGTATCTCACGGGAGGCAACCTTGTATGCACAATCAATCTAGTTAGCATGATATAACTTCACAAGTTATTAACTCAAACATAAATAAGATCATGATAGCCAAAACAGTCACTAGCTAACATGTTTACATCATAACTCATACACAGTTATCATTTATGCATATGCAAAGTCAACCTAGATTAGTACATCACCATATCACAAATATGTCGGCTCATACCTGAATATCATAACCATAACCATAGTCCAATCCAATTTATCATGGTACACATAACATCAAGGTATAAATCCTATAACCCTAATCATCAAGCTAACTATCATTTACAACCACAAGTTAACATGTAATATATTTCATTAACAACACATAACATAATCCTTAAGTTATCTAACCTAAAGCAACAATAGCAATGCATACAACCATAGGTTATTACCATTCCTTACTATCTGAGACATGTGCATATAACTACACTAAACAACTAACATTTATCATGAATGTAACCATAACATCAAAATACATGTACATAACAATAATTTATATAAACCTAATGCATATAATAATCATTGACTTACATACCTACATGCCAAACATACAATACATGTATGATGATCTTCTCTTATCCCAAAGTCCAATGTTGCAACCTCATTATGATGCTCTGCATCTCCTGCTCTATCTCAGCCAACACATTAGCAGCATAACATACCAATATCACCTTGATGACCTAAATTGCATACCATGACTTCACAAGGCATGTTTGACCTACTATTCATGCATAACTATAACCAAGACCATACATGCATAACCACAACCATTACTCCATTGTACACATTGCCTCATGCAACTATCAACCTGCATAAGCAATGCTTAATCAACTACACATATGCATAACCGCATGTAGTTGAGCATAATCGATCAATTCTTGTAATCAACCTACAAGACTGATGCACGTAATCAAATAACCAAGAATACAACCCAACATACAAGGATGTAATCAAGCTGCATATACTCATGTAACTAGTCATATACTCTTGACGATGCATTCCATAAAATCAACATCAAGTTCCTCATGAAAACCTTACACAACCATGATCAATCATTATGCAATGCAACAAGCACATGGAATGCAAGTGTAAGAGACACACATGCAACTGACATGCATGCATGACCAAGACATTCACCCATATCTATAGCACCAGATATGACCCAAAGAGAGCGTAACCATGCTCTGATACCACTCTAAAACACCCTCTCCTAGGTCTACCCAAAGTAACCATGACAACCTGGGTAAACATGAGAAGAGAGGCTACTATGATCCAATTTGACCTCCTATGTCACCTTAAGGAAGTGGAATTGACAGAACATCACATGCATTCATCCAACATCATCAACAAACCACTCACAAGACAAGTTAGCCACTCAGATAACATGTCCCTGGGTCCCACTGCTATTCTGCAGCTCTTAGGCCTCAGTCGCTCTCATGCTATGGGCAAGGGAGCGACCAGAAACCTAAAGTCACTTTCACAGGCCTACATGCCAGTGACCATGGTCTAGAATTGCGAGTTTGTGCTAGTAACCCAGGGATTTGAGCCACTTTTCTAGCCCAGAATCTTGGCCTCTACCCAAAACTTGTTGTAACTTTCAGAAATCATTAAATCAATCAAAAATTACCCCCAGGACTAGGCCTGAGCATCCCCAACTGGGACTAACATTCTGTCAAACACTTGGCATCAATGCAACCTATAGGTCTAGGATACAAAACAGAGCATAAATGACTGAAACAACTTATGAAACATAACCATAAGGATCACATCCTTCTCCATTGAACTACTACATCATAAATTAGGTCTTGCATCCATCCATTTAATAGTTACAAGTAAATATATGAAATAACCATGACATGAACCAGTCATTCAACCATGCTTATAACCAGCATAAAACCATATAAATATCATATATATGACAGCCGTTAAATCCACATATAAATCGGTGCAAAAGTAAGAGAACTTAGCTTTTATTAATCATAGGTAAATCTGACCAGGTTCGAGACTTCCACATACCACCCGACCATAGACATGGCTAAACCAAATCTTTCTTTCAGCTAGTCACCCCCATGCCATATTCCAAGCATGAATGTAGGATATCATAGAACAACCAATCCAAGAATAATCAAGGGAATCCAGAGGTTAAACCACTTCCACCTGCATCCAACCGTGTTCACACCAAAACTGGTGCTCCAATCACAATTGAACGGAACTTGGAATTTCATTTGGAATCCATCACTATCCTTGAGGAATTTTCTATCTCCTTGTCTCTCAGTATTTACTGCAATCCAAACCCAGATCGCTAGGCCCTAAACCAAGACTTCTCCCTTGGGCTTTACTAGTATCCTGCCAAAATCGTTCAAGAGATTCCTAGGCCTTTGGGAATGAACCTTGAGACCACCTCTACCTCGGATTCTAAAATCCATCCAGCAAACCAAAGGTCAAAAACTAAAATAAGCATCCCAACATACTATGGCATCCATAAAAAGGATAGGCTAGGCTGAAAAACATTGTCATAACCCAAAAAGACCATGCCATCAATAGCAAGAGAACCATACACCAACATGCAAAGCCATGCATGTACAAACTAGCTAGGAAATATCACTTGCAAAAGGTTACCTGCAAGTATTCCTGCTGAAGCTTCTTGATCATGCTTTCCTTTCCTTGTTCCTTGTTTGCTTTTCCTTTCCTTTCCTTGCCTTCCCTTTCCTTTGCTCCAAACTAGAGTGCTCCAAGAAAACTCTAAGTGGCCAAGAGAGTGAGAGAGACAGAATAATGAGAAAGCTACAAATTTGAACTGACAAAAACCATGAACTGATCCTCAAAAGCCTTTTTATGCATGAGGCCTCTAATTTCTTCATTTTCCATTATTTTCCTTCAATTTCCTCCTCACATGCAACCTATGACCTTTTACCTTCATTTTATCCTAATTTCCTTTATTTTCATAAATAAATGTGCCAAATGCCTTTTTTCATTTTAATGCCTTTGCCTTAGCCTTTGCCAATTTCCTTAGCCAAAACACACATATAGTGATTCCCACCAGGATATATTTGCCCAAATTCAACTTGGAATAAGTGTCCCTTAATTTTTTTCTTATTTTGCCTTTATTAACTTTTATTACATGAACATTTCGTCGAGGTCGTTACAACAGCCATCTCTGTGAAACTCAAATAAATTGGAGAACTATACATCAGAAATTTCCTTCTCCTTCCAATAAATTAACTCTATATGCTCCCTGCTACTTGCACTCTTGTCTACAACTTACATTGGATTCTGTAACTCGCACTGGACCGCATAGTACTAACCCAGGATTTTGATCTTGCCTCTGGAAACCCTTTCTAGCATTCTCACTTCCTACTATTGAACTCTAAAGTTGCTCTCTCAACCTCTGATCTGGTATTAGCACACGATCTAGTCCTTTTGCAACAAATAATGGTTGACTGTGTAACTCAAACTGGCAATCAAAATACCTACAATTGGTCTCTTCTGCTAGAAATTATGGCCTTCTTTCCTCCTCTAGAAAAGTAGAAACTCTATGAAAATTTTACTAGAAATTCCCTCTGAATGATTTTACTTCCTTGCATTTTGTTGGTCTACAACTGTAAAACCCTTGTTGCAAAAAATTTACACTAGATATGCTTTGTGAGTTAACTGATATTCTCACTAGAAACCCTCTCCGGCAATCCTAGTACCTGGTGCTATTGCTCCTGAGACAAATTGATATTTTCCTTCACACTGGATTGGAAATCGATCTTTGTCTCCCTGCAATTCGCACTACCTAGCTATCCTACGCAGAACTAGAAGTAGTGCTTTGGAACTCTCTCTGAATCTATAAAATATCGCCTCCTTTCACCTAGATCCTTTTTGATTCTGTCTTCTACTTTAATACCATGTGAAATTTCCTACAACAACTGGATCTTAATATTCGAACTATTAGAATTTTATTTGTCTTCTAAATTATTATTCAAAAAATAATGATTAAATCTCTAATGCATTCTTCACAATAAAAATGTTGCAGAAATATAAAAATACAGAACTGAGAAATAGATGCACACACAGAAAAATTAACACTGTTATTTTTGGACAATTGTCCCTAGAAAATCCCTGAGGAAAACCAGTGCAGCAAATGAGGGTTTTGTTAATTCTTCAGAAAATTTAGGAGTACAATAATTTTCCTACCAATCTAGTAAATCTATGACAATATTCTACTAAAAAAATAAACTAGAAGAAACCCTTGTCTCCCTCTACAGTCGATCTATCCCTCTCGAGGAAACTCACATTTCCCTGGTAATTTACACTACTTGACTGGGTATACACACTATTTCCTCCATGAAATTCATGCTTCCCTGAAAACACCTCCAAGAAAGTCATCCTGCCTTCCTCTACCTCTGGAATCAATTCACTTTTCCTCCCGGGAATAGATCTGGGCACTAGGAAATGAATCGATGCTCCTTTCATAAACTCACACTGGGAATCTGGCTAACTCGTAGTACAGTTTTAAAGCTCCACTACAAATAATTCAAACTCCCTTTTCATGCCATTCTCACACTAGAAAATCACTATGAATACCTTCTCCAGGTTTCTACTCTCAATCTTTGTTGAAACCCTCCTAAGACCTTTCCCTAGCTTCAATTGTACCCTTGTTGAATACTTACAGCTAGGTAGTCAAACTGCTCAAATGATACTTGATGCCTCTTCTCCAACCCCTCGACTTGCTCTTATAATATTCTATTGGGTAACCAATGACCAAGATCTAATCTTGATAAATGGCTTAGATCACTTTCACTCCATCAATAAAAGTCTCTAGAGAAAAATTGAATTACCTTAATTAATTAACTTTAATTAATCAACTTCCCTATGTTAGACCTAGGAAATAATTAAATTACTAGCTAATTAATTTAATTAAGGTGTTTCTAAGTCTTATCTCATGAAACATTTTCTAGGTTTTGGATATATCATGTTTGTTAGCCTCTTAGACATCATAGATACTACAACACCTATCCGTTGTTGCCATAAACTAGCACTGAATACTCGGATGAATGTACCTTGAGATGATGTGAACTAGTCTGCAACTGTTATGGCTTCCCTAGCCTTATCGGCCAGTCGAGGTGCCTCAACTCCAAATATCATATGGTATAATACCACGATGAACTAATCAATTCTTTTTGCATACATCCTCTTTTAACTAGCCTCTGACAATATGTTGTTGTAGATGTGGATAGAAGATTGTTGTTTATTCCACTTCCATTCCAGGCTTGGCAATTCATTCTTGGCATAAATTTCATCTAGCAAGTAGTTTGACATATAAAACATTGGTTTCTCACCTTGTGAGACATTTTTCACCTTTGTGACACCTTTTTTCATTTTTTTGGCTATAAGGTTAGACCAATTGAAATTAGTTCCTTTAACGATGCATGGGTAAACCATATAGACCCATCCTTCTTCGAAGAATGTTGTGATTTCACCCACATAGATCCTGCAACACATGGCCATCAGATATTGACATACTTTATTCAGTGACTTAACACTGTAAATATTGTTAAGCTTCTAGCGAAACTTGATTGGCTCTTGGCACCATGTCTTGAGAATGTCCTTTGTGGAATACTGTAGAGAGAAAGTAGCATAGAATTTTGAATTCAGGTATTCCTCTAGCTTTGGAAGCTTGTAATATGAATGGATATCATGGGACTGATATGTGGCAAGTTGTTGTCCAGTTTCACTTTAGGGATCATGCTTTTAGGATCAATATGTTGCAATATCCACCTAATTATTTCTGCACAGGGTAACACTAGATATCGGCAAGAAAATCTATGGAATCTGAACCTTTTAATATTCATATACACTTCCCTATCCTCTAGGTCTTCTAGGAACTCCTTCTTAACAAAATCCTTGAATATTATTTTTCATGTCAAGGTCGTGGACTTTTCTATGAAGCATCTTGTGTATGTTAGTATTGGTGTTTTGGTTTTCAGATTGTCCACAACACCTTCAATATTACTTTCGGTGGCCTCTCTTGTTAGTAATTTACATGTAACTTGAGGTATGGTGTCCATAGAAGATCATAGAATAATAGGCTTCAGATATGTAGTACCTGGAAACTAAAATTCACTCATAGAAAGGACAATCTGTCTCACAAAAACACTTACTCTAGCTTGTTTATTTATGAAAAATATTAATTTTGGGAGGATAGTGTGTAAGCTTTGGGTGCAAGGGCACAATCTTGAAGCAAGGTTGATCAAACTAGTCACTAAGAGGGTGCAATACGATAGAACTATTAGGAGATCTTAGCCTTGGCATAAGGCACAAGGTATGGAGGAAGAGATTAAAGGCATAGGCACTAGGAGAGCACAGTGCATCACCACTTAGAGAGGGTTCATGGGTTGGGCACATGGCACATCCATAAGGGAAAAAAATTTCATACTTTTCCACTAGAGGTGTGCAGTGCACTACTCAAGGTGATGCTACAAGTGATGGGTGCATGGCTCATGTTTAAGGAGCAATGGGGGTTGGGGCTAGACTCTAGAAGTGAATTATGCGTCAATGAGGAGAGGATCGATGTGGCAGGAACATGGTGCAAGTGTTGGATACAGGAGCTTGATAATATTTCAATTAAGAGAGTGCAATGCATTGATACTTAGATTGAATGGCCCGAGTTTTTAGAGATGGTGCAAGGTATGATAATAAGGGGTTTCTTAGAAATCAACTAAGTGTGGAATGAAAGAAAAACATGAGAGCGCGTAGAATTTGAATAAGACCTGCCATACACTCACATATATATACAATAAAATTCATAAAAGGAATACAAACGGTCCTGGGATACAAAGGGTGCTAAAGCCAAAAAGAGAGAATTGAAACGAAAAATGAAGGGCGCAATTATCAAGTGCAACAGTAGAGGGCTTACCCGTGAATATAGTGTTCATGCTACCAGAAGCAAGAGGTTCGCCTTGGGCTTCGAAAGTGCATAGAGATCCAATGGGACAAATGATTGTGCAATGAGCTCTTAGGATAAGTTCTTTATATAGGAAAGTCACATGTGAAACTAGGGTGAAGGTTAAAATTTCACCTAGGGTAGATCTTTGCAACAAGGGTGATAGTTTGTCACTAGAAAGTGTGATAGCGCTAGATCTAAGAAGTGTGTTAGCACTGGATTTGAAACTTACATAGGCTTTTCAACCGAAAGTACATTGTGCAAAGAAAGATTGCTAAGCCTATGGATAAAAGGTGTGATACAAAAGAGAAAGGTGACCTAAGCTTATGAAAGAAATGTGTATTAACACTTATGGTTTTTCATTGCAAACTTGATCACTTAAGAAAACTTGACTAAGAATGAAATGAACTTGATGAATTAAAAAAAAAGGACATGACCATTAGGGAGCTTGTTACACAAAAATATCGTCACCTTGATTATTTGCAGTCGGTGTAGGCCTATCATTACCTATACCAGCTTCCTAAGCATGTCTTAAACCTCAGCTCTTCAAAACAAGCTTGAAAAATGAGAGAAAGACATCAAAAAAGCAATGTAACTCTGGTTCCGCACTTTCTCTTACTTTTTCCTGCGGGCCCACACCTTTTGTTCAAGTTATCTGCATACTTATACGCTCTGTATGTAAAGGGAGGGTGCGTACCCTTGTAAAAGTCAAAAGGCGCAATCTTTATCTTAAAAAACTCATCTTGGGTTAATTCTAGAGTTTTCTAGAAGCATTTGTTACGTGGATTGTTCGCTCCAAGTGGTTCATGCATTCCATCATAGGAGGAACTAATCCCTTGTTGGGAGGAGCTATCCCTTTGAAGAAGGATTCTATCCCTTTGAAAGAGGGGCTGGTAACTGATCTCCATTGCACTATAAATTGAGGCATTGGGTCAGTGGCCAGGGAGGTTAGAAGCTGAACTTTTGAGGGTAAATGCTAGTGAAATCAAGACTTCCTATTTGAGCTTAAGAGGAGAGATCACATACCTTTTTGGCTTCATTGGGGAGTGAGTGAAGCTTGTCAAAGTAGAGGAGACTTCTTGTTGGACCCTGGGAGGAGCTTGTACAGCGTCAAGGCAAAGGTTGTAAGGTTCTTCTCCTTTTGAATTAATACAATCAAGCTCATTTTTCTCAACAAGTATCTCATGTTATTTGTTTCATGGACTCCTTGACTTTCATGTTAAATATGTTTTATAATATTGGATATTCAGGTGCTATTTAATCGTTTGCCTTGTTTGTGCTTGCAGGTTTGCAACAAAGGAACTTACTTGGATCAAGGAGCGAAGGTATCTCCAAACTTGCGTTGGACATGAGGTAGGCCTTAAAACACATTTGTTTGCCATTATTTATAAAGCACATTTAGAGAAAGATAGTGTCTGGTTGGTTTGTTTGTCATTAGGTCTTCATTAGATTCTAGGAAGGTCTATCTTGTCCGCAATATCGACTCATTCCGCGTGACATACCACAAATCAAGTGTTATGTTTTGGAGGCTCAAACACTGTTTTACAGGAATATGTTGATGCATATATGGCAAGTGATAAAGATAACAGGAGAAACATGGGGTATGTGTTTACTTTAGGTGTAGAAACTGTCAGTTCAAAATTGAAAAACTTTATTGCACTGTCAACAATGGAAGCAGAGCATGTTGTTTCTACAAAGGCTAGTAAAGAAATGATTTGATTACAAAGGTTTATGGATGAGTTGGGAAAGAAGTAGGAGATGAGCATGTTATATAGTGATAGCCAAAGTTACGTTCATCTCGCAAATGAATTATCATTTCATTCCAAGCAAAAACATATACAACTCAGGTACCATTTCATACATTCAGTTATGGAAGAGGGACAATTGAAGTTGCAAAGGATACACACTAGCCAGAATCCTACAAATATGTTGACAAAGGTGGTAACCAGGGAGAAACTAAGTTTTTTCTCAATTTCAATTAGCCTCAAGTATGATGGTTAAGATGAGAAACATCCACCTCCAAGTGGAAACATTTTCTAGTAAGTGAAGCAATAATGGAGTTGATATAATTAGTCTCCAAGTGGGAGATTTTTGGGTGTGGAGCTTGATTATCTTCCTGATTGTGCAGAGGACTTTTTTGTTTTAGCAGTGATTGGATCCCAATCCCTGATGGGGGGATTTGGGAGGGATTTCCACCCCACTATTGCTACCATGGGGGTCTAAGGGGGGGTGTATGCAATTATTTGGACCCCCCCCTAGCGGGGATTCAGGGAAAATACCCCCAAAGCGAAAATTAGATGAAAAACCGCCTTGTAAAATATTGTAATTTTGTAGTCAATCTAGGTTGTTCATTAGGTGAAATATATGGTAGTATAATTTATGTTAATTTAGGGGTTTTCCCCTATAATGAAACCCTCAATTTATATGAGGGAGTTGTATTGTGGCTATGTATTACTCTGTGCGCGAAGAAAAGAGGAGAAATTGTGTGAGAGTGAAGAGAAAATTACAATGGATTTATTGTAGGTTGTATCTCCTCATTTTGTTGGATAAAAGGAAGGATTGGATGTTTCTCCATGGACATAGCCCAAATTGGTTTAACCATGTATATATGTGTCTCTCTTGTTTTATTCTTTTATGTGTTTATTTTTTCACAATAATTTATATGTTCCATTACTATGTTAATTAATTTCTAACAAGAATGTTCTTCATGTTTTGTTTTGGTCAAAAGAAAATATAAAAGGGAATGTTCTTTATGACCCTTGTGAAAAGAATAAAATTTGAATTTTGTAAGTGTCATTTGTCCTTCCAAGTTTCCAAATGGTTCCTTCTAGAAGATAAGTTGGCATACCCAAAATATACTTTTGAATGAAGGAACAACTATATATTAGCACATATCCTCTAACATTTGGAAACCAATTCAGTGGTCTTATTTGGAAAAATAATATGGGTTTTTGGCATGGAATCTGAGGCACCTTCTTATGTGATATTCAATCAAGTTGTGAGACCTTCTATCTTTGTGAATACAAGTTGTAGGAAGACACCGAATTATTTGATGATAATGATGCGAGTTTCAATGATATCTCTCTCCCGGATGATACAAAGTTCCTATGGTATATATTTGTACTCATGCAAGTTCCTATGGAAACTTTCACTGTAATGAAGCAGTATTTCTATGGAACCTATATCTCTGTGATAGGAATGTATGAACAATTTGGTTGACTATCTTGTGGAAAAATGATCGAAAATATTGGAGGAATGAATTGGCACTTGGATTAGTGGTTAGATTGACTTGGATTTATATATTTGACGAATAATCGATAAGGAAATGAGTGACAGGTTTTCCCCTTGTGGTTTTTTCCTTGGCATCTGGCCTAACCTTTGATGTCTCTTGTTTCCTGTGCATTATGATCTTTATTTTTAATGCATAATTTCTTGATGACATAACTAAATGAAATAAATTCTAAAATAAAATATGTTTATCAGTCACAAGTAATTATCGGGTAAAGGAATTCTACATTACATGTGAATTTGAACATCGTATCAGAGCTAGGAAGATCAAAGAGTAGTTTAAAGAAACTATGAAGGATGTATATCTCATGGACAACTGACCTAAAGAAGGAGGAAAATTCAATTTTGTTATAAGTTTGAAAAGAGGTTGAGTTAACCTCATGAAGTAACCAGAATATTCCATGAAGAAAGAGATTGTTCTAGGCCAAGTAAACTCTAAAATTATATTTGTGATTTCAGTTGAGATTCAAGCCCTCCCCTCTTGAAGGTAATCTAACTAAAACTTAACCGAACTCCTATGGTTAATTTTGAAAACTATGGATAAAATAATTTAATCCAATCCTCTACAACATGACAAGGATCCTATCTAAGATATCAAGTTTGAGTTTGTATTAAGAAAAGAAATGAAACCCTAATCCAAGGTTATGGAATGATTCAATTCCAAAAAAATATGATCAGATCTGAGTTTGAAATTGTGATGATATTTAAGATCCAAGTTTATTACTAAAATGAGAATTTTTGTGGATGGTGATTTGAATTTTTGAGGGATTTGAGTTATTTCCTAGCCAATATCCAAGCCTCCTCTTGAAATCCTATATCAGCCCCTTTGAAAGACTCAATACTATTTCAAGACACTATGATAAAGTTGAAGAGACCTAATTGAGTAATGGAATTCGAATCCAATACTTCTCCTATCCAAAGCATGAACCTACATGATGATACCAAGAGATCAATATCATTTTACAAAATTGTTGTTATCACATAGTTACAAAGGACAACTCTGGGCATATGAATCTAGTTTAGAAGCAGATCAAAGGAAGATTCAAAAATCTCTTCTCTATTTTAGCCGATCTTATGAAGTATCAGTCTAAATGTCGAAGAAACCAATTTTATGAGGATGTTTCTTTATTGTTTGGTAGCCAAGTTATTGCTAAAGAAAAGGCCTAGAATATGCCTAACAATATCTCTATTTTGTATCATATAAAGGGCCATGATATTTATGTTGTAGAAGAAGGACTGAGAGTCTTGGTTAATCATTATAGGAGGACAAGAGGATTGTTTGATTGTTGAGTGAAGGCACAAATACCCTCAAGGAACAATAAAGGTATGGTGGATCTATTAGGTCATAAATAATGCTAATACAAGACAAGGTTGTATGGCCAAAATTTGAAGAATTGAAACATTTAACATGTAAGGTTGAAGAGGTACATATAATCATTTGTTTTTCATATCTCAAAAGTTATATATAGATCTAATTTTCTCTTGAAAACAATAATCTCATATATATATAATCGTTTTGCATGAAATATCTCTAAGGTATGTAGAGATCACATGTAAGCTAACATATTGTATAAGTTATTTCCTCTCTTGAGAACAAAGACATAATCAATATGTTAGGTAGTAATCTCATAAGCATTTAGAAACTTTATTATGAAATATAGGACTTGTGATCAAAGAATGAAATGAAATTCATCTAATATATAGAAATAACATCTCCAGGGTTTTCAACTAACACAATTGAATACTTGTAGAATTTGTAAATTTGAAGTATGGTAGATCTTGTAGAATTTGGATATTGAAACATATAGGGTTTGTAAAACCTAGAAAATGTTTGAATTAGAAAACCATAGAACTAATAACTTTCGTTGAACAAGAAGACCTAGCTCTTAAAAATGAAAAAAAGACATCATGTTGATGTGAGGACAAGGTGGGTGAAAAAGGTCCAAGCTTAAGAGGGAGATGACTTTCCTAAAAAGATAAGTACTCTACATCTCCTTCCATTGATTACTACCAATGTAATTTTGTCTACACACTTTGGTTAATGGTATTTTTGCTTTCATAGTATTCTAACAGAGTTTGCAGGTCAATGATAAGATTTTCTACTAGATGAAAGAATTGGAAGAACATAGCAACACATGAAGACTTTCCTCAATCATAAAAAAAATATAAATGCATAAGAAGAAAAGAGTTTGAAGTATTAATGCACCAAATGATAGCATGAAACAAAGAAGGCTCTTCTAGTAAAAGGGAGAGGATCATGTTAAGACAATTACCTCAGTTAAAAGAGTTATCCAAGATTTTGAAGAAGCCTCGTGACTAAAGAAGATATTGTACTTTGAAAAGGAAGGACTCATGAAGAAATATTGACTTCAGAGGGAGCTAGAAGCAAAAGTTCACATGTAGGATCTTATACTAAAGCTTGATACTTGAGGATACATCATTTGTGTTTGTACTTCTAATAATGAGTAGAGATACTACTGATGGTTGGGATCTAGTATGTTTTCTTGGAAGAGTATGAAGAATAATTTTGTTGCACTACAAAGGAAGAAGATGTGGCAATTGGTACAATTAGTTCTAAAGTAGTTTTTCTCCATAAAATGTTTTGATGGACTTTTGACAACATGCTAGATTTGATTGTGATGCTCTATAAAGATTGTCAGAGAACTTAGTTTTTCATGGAAGGTCAAAGCGCTTTACCATTTAAGAGTATGGTGAAGATAGGAGTTGAGAATCTACATATCCACAAATGAATATGTAGCTAATGTAATGGAAGTATGAATACTTATGACACAAGCTTGGGCTTGTAGTTATCTCCTCCCAAGATTGAGAGGGAGTGAGGATGGACAACGTATTCTCCATGTATCATGTCCTATGGCTAGGAATAACTATCATAAGTCTAGTGGCGAACATGATGAATAGATAGAATGGTGGATTGGATAAGCATCTTGGATGAAAATTCTTGAGTTATGTATTGTAACCAGGACTAACAGTCGAAAGATTCCAGTACATGGACTTGGTAAAGAATGCTCTAGTGGATGAAATTTTCCTTGGGATTAGGAAATGGTCCTGTCAGGACATACCTTAGTGAACTTAGGTGGGTTATGTGCCTTGAGAGGTGGTGATGTCCAATTGAATTCCTTCCAGTATTGTGCTATGATCTAGTGGAGAGATAGAGTGTACTTGTCAAGGCTTTAGTAACTTGACAATACTAGTTATGATGATGTTATCATAATTGATGCTTATCATTTTGGATCCTTTCTTATAGAAGTTCTTAACTTGAGAATATCATGATAATTCATTATGAATACCTCCCTAATTAAGAGGGAGTTTTGAAATTGTAACTATGTTTGGTCTTCATAATTGCCATTGTACTTGTATCAATATGTATTTCATGTAAAAACAAAAACAAAAAAATATTATTTTTATTTTTATTTTCAAGCATGTTCTTCATGCTTTATTTTGGTCAAAATAAAATATAAAAGGGAATGTTCTTCATGACCCTTGTGAATAGAAGAAAATTTTAGTTTTTTTAGTGTCATTTGTCCCTCCAAGTTTCCAAGTCAACCCTCCAAGAAGATAAGTCAGCCTACCCAAAAGACATGTCCTTTTGGATGAAGGAACAATTATATATTGGCATCTATCCTTCAACATTTGGAAAGCAATTCGGTGGTTTTCTATGGAAATTAAATTCAAGTCTGTGGCATGGAATCTGAGGCACCTTCTTATGTGGTATTTGATCAAGTTGTGAGAACTTCTATCTTTGTCAATGTGAGCTACAAGAAGATGCCAATTTATGTGATGATAATGATGTGAGTTTATGTGATATGTTTCTCACAGATGAAATGAAGTTCCTATGGTATATATTTGTACTGATGTGAGTTCCTATGGCATATTTCACTGTAATGAAGCAGGATTTCTATGGCACCTATATCTCTATGACAGACATGTATAAATATTTTGGTTGACTATCTTGTGGACAAATCATAACAAAGATTGGAGGGTTGACTTGGCACTTGGATCAATGGTTAAATTGACTTGGATTTATCTTATTGATGAAGAAAATATAAGGAAAGGTTTGATAGTTTTTCCCATGTGGGTTTGTCCCTGGCCTTTGGCCTAATCTTTGGTGTCTCTTGTTTCTTATGCATTATGATCTCTATTGTTAATGTGTAATTGCTCAATGACATAACTAAACGAAGTAAATGCTAAAAGAAAATATGTATATCAGTCACAAGTAATTATCATGTTCATAAATTCTACATTACATTTGAATTTAAATAGAAGGAAAGTTAATTTCAAATGGAATACAACCATCCAACTATAATTTTAATTGGAGGCCAAGAATTTTGTGAAACATTAAAAGAAAACTATTGAGTTTTTAAGCGACAAAAATGGTCTAACGGGCTATAGAATTCTCGAGGAAATAAATTTTAGCCCAAAGGTAAAAATGAAACAAATGGGTAGTCAATATAAAAATATTGACATGGATAAAAACTCTCACAAGTCCAAAATTGGAATTGGGTGCAAAAGTTGGAAGAAAAACTCACAAGAAATTGCAGATGACCAAAAGGGGTAAAATGGTGACTTAACAAGCTGAGTTTTCCTAGGGCATAAATTTTAGCCTAGTTATTGTAGTTCAATATGTGAGTATTCAATATAAAGCTATTGACTAGAAGAACATGTTATGAACCCAAAATTTTAATCTGGGTGGAAATTTTGAAGAAAGTTTCCTAGAAAGTTGCAGGATTACAACAAAGCCATGGTGTGTCTTATGGCAAAATCATGACATACTCAAAAGTTTTATGGAATGCCAAAAAAAGTGTTGAAATAGGATTATAATAGGGTCATGATGGTTTTTAACAGTGACAATAGTTTGTATGGGAAACAATTAGATGCAAATGACAACTAGTATAACATGAAAATAGATACATGTATAGTTGTAATGGTAGTAAAAATATGTGATAAAGGTGGATAGTACAATAGAAAGGAATAATGGGAGAGACCATAAAATAGGACAACCATGTTGTGGATTCCATGTTATGTAGGAAATTGAGCAGGAAAACCTCTTTAATATTTCCTATGTTGTTCATTCATAAGGTGTTAAATCATATGTATAAGTTTATATGTTGTATATGAACATATATATATGATGTATGTGATGTATGTGATGTATATGCACATATATATATGATGTATGAGCATGTTCTGATGATTGTATGTTTCTTTCCAACAATATGATATAGCATCTATACAATAGTAGATATGAGAAACTAATCATGGTCGTTGTTTTGCTAATGTTGCAGTTGTTCAAGACAACAACCCTATGGAAGTACAAGCCTTATAGGACTACATTATTCCTTTATATGAGGACATTAGAAAGATGGATTGTCTGAGGAACGATTAATGAGTAAAGGGGATGCCTGAGCCTAGAAGAGAAAGTATAACAAGAAATAGATGATTTCACTATATCTCCTATGTGCTAAAGAGTAAAGTGGATTAATCAAGGACCTAAATGGTACCTAGAAATCTTGGAAAAAAGAGTACGAACTCCTACAACCACAAAATCTAGAATGTCAATCTCTAGTAATAAGTCACCCTAGTGATGGTGGTAGGGAACATGGGGGATGCCAGAGGAGGCGAAGGGGTTCACCACTTGGGTGTACGCCGATGGGGGACATTAGTCCGTAGGTTGGAGGTTGTTGGGGTTCGGTACCTTGGTAGGTGAAGGGTTCCGAGTATATACCCCATAAGGGGTGATTAGATTCCTATGAAGACAACATCATCTTGATGTTAAAATCTGAAAGTTCTAGGCAAAAATTTAAAAATTATTTGTAGAAAGTTGAAAGTTCTATATAGAAAACTGAATGTATTTTGAAAAAAATTGAATGTTCTTTGCATAAAATTGAATTTTCTATTATGTTACAATTACTTAGAATTCATATTTCTTCTTCAAAACTTTTCAGATCAATAATTGTAGATAAAAAAACTTAAGTATCTTATGAAGACAAACAAGCACAAATATGAGACATTGAGATTTTTGTCCAATGACCAAGGAAAAACCCCTCATGGGGAAAAACTCAAATGATTCTTCTTCTATTAGATTTCTTCAATTGTTCAACAAAGTACACATAGAGAGAGAGAGAGAATGAGAATGAATAAATCCAACAATCTCTGATCAACTTGCAGCTAAAGTGCACTTGCTCTTTGCTTGAATATCTCCTCCTTCTCTTGATTAGATCATGCCCTTCACACTTTCTCTAGCTCTTCCCTTGCTCTTGCTCTTCACTAGCTCTCACACTTCTCTTACACACTCAACACTTTCTCTCCTTCTTCACAATTAACATGTTACTCTCAACTCTCACTTTCTCTTGCTTAAATAGATGAGAAAGGACAGGAGTTAAAAAAAATGAATTCATGCCTTGAGCCAATAATAGGAGAATCGAATTCCACGAAGGAGGAGTTACTTGAGGAGAAGTGTAACTCATCCCAAGAATAAAGAGAGATGTACACTTGTCTTGAGGATTTACAATTTGAATTAGGTAGAAAGAGTGCTACACTTAGACATGAGAGAATATTTGGTGAGAGTTACGATTCAAATTGAACTAGGGAGTTACAAGTGCATTTAATGAGGACTAGTTACACTTTTTCCATACATTGAATTAGTGAGTTGGAGTTACATTATCTTAAATGTGGAGTTATTATTTTATTCCAAGAGAGAGGTTATATTTTCCACGTAATAGATTCTCAATTTAATTTACTTATTCCATGAGAGAATTCATTTTTATTAATCCATTAAAGGTGAATGACTTTAGAATATTTTATAAATAATAGTATCCTAATAATAATAATACTAGTAAGGATAAAAATATTAATTCTTGATTTTTATGATCATGATTAATTTGATTTTAAAGTGGATTCCATATGTCGATATCGTCCTTAATCATTTATACATGATTTTCTATTTTTGGAAAGTCAATTCCAAATTGATAGTTGACTCACTATTTTTGGAAAGCCATATTAGAATTGCCACGAATGAAATTTTATTATATGTGGTTCAAACAAAACTGAAAGATATGATTCATCCCTGAGCTACCAAATTTTAACAATCCCTCTCAGCTAGGGAAGAATTTCTTTCTGCATCAAAGATCTATGCTTCCTCTTATATGTTTAATTCATCTCAATTCAACTCTATTTTGTAACATATATAACAATTCGATCACAATCTAAATAAGAATCATCCACTTGACACAAATTGGGGAAGGAAAGGATCATCACATGGACAAGACTCAAGTCACACAGACAAGAATCAAACACAACCAAGTGTCATTAGGCGACAAGTGGTGGAACACCTGCATCCAAGACAAGTCACATAGACAAGTCTCACTACACCTATTGGCCAAATAGGTGGATCTTCCCAAGTCCCAGACTATGGGTCGGATGCATATTGAGTCCTACTCTTGTGGCACACACTACACAATAAGTCCCTCATCCTCAGGAGTTTTCGGACATCATTCTCTAATCCTATGAGCTTTAATAGGGAGAAAGGCAACTCAGTGTTCTTGGTCAGTTGTGACTGCTTCCCAGAAGGGTCATGTCCATAAGTCCAAGTTGTTCTCTAAAAACCAAGAACTTTCCTTTCAGTAAAGGCTTGGTAAGAATGTTAGTTATCTAATCATCAGTGGAAATGTGATGGAGCCTCATTGGTCCCTCTGCACCATATCCAGGATATAGTGATACTTGATCTAAATATGCTTGGAATTATCATGAAACACATGATTTTATGCAACATTAATCCCACTCTTAGTGTCACAATATATAATTGTTGTGTCTGGAACTTGCTCAAATATTTCCCCAAAAAGATTCCTCATCCAAACTGCCTCATAGTTAGCCACGCTAGGAGCAATGTACTCAGCTCCAGCTATACTCCGTGCAACATAATTTTTATTTATACTCATCCAAGAGATCATGGCAGATCCCAAGCTAAAGGAACACCTGAAAGTTCTCTTTCGATAAATAGAGTTGCCAAACCAATTAGCATCAATATATCCATGAATTCTTACATTTCTAGTAGTGTATTTCAATCTTAGATTGATAGTTCCATGCAAGTATATGAGTAAATGTTTTGCGAAAATCTAGTGGGCATGAAAGGGATCAATCATATGTTGACTTAAAGTGTTTACAACAAAGAATCTATCAATTCTAGTGTTTACCCAAAATATCAAAGCATTAATTAGTTGTCTATAATTTGTGGGATTTTCCAAACTAGGTCCTGCAACTTTGCCACATAATTTCTTAAAGTTCATTTACATAGGAGTATGCATAGACTTACATTCTACCATAGCAAATATTTTAAGAAGCTTAACAACATATTTTCCTTGAGAAATATAAATTTCACCAGTAAAGTAATGCATTAAACCAAGGTCTTTCAATTCAAATTTAGAAGTTAACTCCATCTTACACTAGAGGGTAAGAGTTTCTTCTCCTATCAAGAATAAATCATCAACATTCAATACCAAAATCAAAGGAATAACTTGAACTGTATTGAAGTAGAGGTTTGGGTTTTTACTAATTCTTATGAAACCAAGTTTTATTAGGTAGCTATCGATGTGAGCATACCAAGCTCTTAGAGCTTACTTCGACCCATATAAGGATTTATTTAGTCTACATACATTAGTTTCCTATCATGCTCATCAAATCCTTAAGATTGTTCCACAACTACCTCTTCCTTGAGGAAGCCATGAAAGAAAGAAGTTTTCACATTCATTTGGTGAAGATTCCATCCCTGGCAAGTAGCTAAGGCAACAACATATCAAATACTAGTATATCGAGCTATAGGTGAAAAATTCTCATCATAATATATTTCCTCTTTGTGAGAGAAACCTCTAGGTACAAATATTCGCTTATATTTTTCAATACTACCATCTGCACCATGTTTAATATTAAATCACCATTTGGAAGTGATGACATATTTACCTTCAGGTCTAGGAACCACTTCCCAGAAATCATTTTGGATGATGGACTCATATTCTTTAGTCATGGCATCTTTCCAAAATTTTATTTTGCAACTCCTTCATAGGCGCATGGTTCTACCTGAATGATGTTGCTCATGGCAACAACATACCCTTGAAACTAACTTGGCTTCTTACTTTCTTTGAACATTCCTCTTGGATCAGCATGTTGTTCAACATCTTGAAAGGTATCTCACAGCCATAGTGGTCTCTTTCTAGTAGGAGGATCATGACGTGGAGGATCTAAAGGATCCATGGAACCCATTGGATTATCAACAAGCTCATTCTCAAGTTCCGGTTTAGACACAAATGCAAGCTCTTTTTCATTAACAACTTGCCTTTCAACAATGGTAGGAGGAGGAGAGTCTCTTTCTTTTCTAAGCACTGCATCTTCATCAAATGTTATTCCTTTTCTAAACTCTATATTTCTTTAACCAGGTAGATAAATTCTATAATATTTTGAATTATCACAATAACCAACAAACTTATATTTCTTACCTTAAGCTTCCAATTTGTTCCTTTCCCTTTTGGCACATGGAAGTACATAGGACAACCAAATATTCTCAAATGACTCACTTCAAGCCTTTTACAAGTGAAGACTTCTTTAGGAATCTTATTGTCTAAGGCCTGATGAGGAGTTACATTTTGCACATAAATAAAAACACCCTCCAGGATTATCCTCCTGGATTTTGTAGTATCCTTCTTTCACTAGGATAACTGTTGTGCAACCGATACTACTGCCTTTGGAATGTCATTTTTGGTGTACTTCAACACACCATTATCATCGAGCACTTCTTCCATCCTGTCCTTCCTGACTATGAAATTCAAGGTTCCCTCAAGGGAATACTCCAATCTCAATCCATTGAAAGACATTTTCTTGCATAGAAGAAGAATTGCTTCACTGAATATGCAAATAGGAATATCTAAAAAAAGAAGCTCTATTGATTGGTTTCTAGTGTGATTTATTCTGCAATACCATGTAGAAATTAATATAAATTTGCTGATACTGATGAAATCGAACTAAAATCAAGAAATTACAAATTTCCTCTACTATTCTGCGGAATGGAAATCACAATTAGAAACACATGCAATGACATACAACCATTAAAATGCCACAAGAACAAAATTATTCACAAGGGAACCCAACTGTGAAAAATCCCTCCACTGCTTTTCATTAATCAGAGGAGAATGAGAAACTATTACAATGTCTTGCTTCGATCCTAAAGCACACCCTACACTGTAAACTTTTTCTATTATTGATTGTCTTGCTCTGGCCAACACTTAGCCAATTCAAGGCCCCATATAGCTCCTATTTCTTTGCGCAATCCTAGATGAAATTAGCTCCTAAAAGATAGGAATTTTATCCTATTTTCTTTTGCAATTCCCAAGGAATGATTCACCCTTGTAACTGTCAAGCCTACACACTAAACTAGTATACAATTGATAATTACAATGTCCCTTTTCCTCCATTATAGCTAGGCAATTCGAATTCCATGCATATCTGGGCTATTTTTAGTTGATTGACTAGTTTAATTGAGAGATCACTGAGTTAACAACAGTTCTACTACTCAAATGACCTTCACCTGGATCAACTAAGTACTTAAGCTCAGTTAACTGAGTCAAACTAAAAATAACTGAACCAAATTGCTAAATTTTAACAATTACTACGTGCACAACTCTACTTCTAGCCTATAACTCGAATTTACTGAGTAAACTAGTATACAAATCCATGTCACACAAGTTAACTGCAATTCGTGTCATCGTTCTGATGTGGAAAATTGAATTACTAAATTTGACTAAGGCACAAGTCAAATTTTTCCTTTCTTGCTACAATTTCTGAGAAGAAGCTCGGGATTTTCATAAGTTTAATGAGTCATGAAAAGAGACCAAAATGAACTTGACATTTTCATTGATTAACGAGGATGAAAACAAGGCAAAAATGAACTCGATGTTTCAAGGTTTAAAGAGCATAAGAAGGGCACAAATGAAGCTCATCCTAAAGGAACGAGTGGTATAAAAGTAGAAACTAGTTTTGGAATGATGGAACTTCTCAAAGCATAAGAAGGAAGAGAGATTGGAAAATAAGACCACTCATCATAGTCATTCCTCCAAGAAACAGTAAAACACCAAGTGAAAGTGAATGGTGGGCCAAACAAATAATGATAGTGGTGGTCAAAAGAAACCAAGGCTTGTCAGCACGCATAAATAGGCTAATACAATGTGGTAATCACAAGGGATAAAGTGTGGAATCCTCCTAGGGTAAGGCTAGAAAGTGACGAAGAGGAGTAGAATTCGGCTCATATTCGAAGTCATGGCAAGTCAAAAGGAGGAATTCCAAAAGAAGATAAATAAACACTACATGGCCACCAATATGGTAAAGAGGTGCTAAAATAAGGCATCCATTTATAGGTAAGATCTACTGCCAAGCTATGATGTGCATAAAAGAGGGTTAGTATTGAAACCTGACAAGGTCAGACCTAAGTAAAAATGAAAGTGGAGGTGATGATCAATAATGAAACAAAGATGGAAATATGTGACCTACTCCTATGTGCGAAGTTTAGAGAAATGTACCTAAGGTCCAATAGATATCGCAGTAAAAATACCACTCTATCCTATAAAATCCATCCAAAAATACTAGACCCATGGTTAAAATCACATAATGAAAGAAATAAAAGATGGAGGAGGTAAAAACATGATCATATATTTTTCATTTTTTGGTATTTTATAATTTTTTTGGATTTTGGCATATATGATGTACTAGAAAAATGCTTGCATCACACACCAAACAAAAAATAGATAAAAACATCAAACTCCTATGTACACTATGTACAAGTGTAACTCAATTTAATAGATCACATCAAGGTGTTCCCACTGTTGGGCACATGCCATATATTTCCAACATGAACTCAAGGAGGAGTGAAGGTACCATATGGCACACCATAAAGGGGCCATGCCATGAAAATTTGAATTGCATGATTCTTTAAGGTTAGTGATGCCAGGGAAAACCTAGAAACGTAGCATTATTAGGAATGACCCGAGGACATACAAGGTGAGTGGTCTCATGAGCTAGTGGAGCTCCTTAACCAAGATGACGAATATATAGAGGGCGTATAAGGCACTCGTCAACAAGTGGAGAGGAGTTGGACAATTCATTGAAAACTTCAACATTAGAAACCCAAGACTTGACTCGGTCCATGGGTGGCACTTCTAAGGAGGTCTGAGGAGATACCTGTTGGATTGATTAAATATTTTTGTTTCCAATCTCTACCTTTTCCAATTCAAGAAGATTGGAGACTTGAAGAGACATAATCTCCCTAGGATAATCTATAGATGAATCCATGACCTCCAAGATGACTTGTTGAGAAAGGAAGACTTGTCGTCAAGGGAGTCACGTGGAAGAGGCAGGGTGGTGACCAGTGTGGGAAAGAGATCAAGTTTATATTCCATATTGGGATAGAGTTTCTGACCAGCATCAAGAGGTACTGATGGGACTACTTAGGAGGCATCTCTTTCACTAAAGGTGGAGTATGCTCACCATTTTGATCTACATCTATAGAAATAGGCACCTCCCAAGGTTCATAAGGCTGATGGGGGTCCATAGGTGATCTAACAGACCATATGCATTGGAGTAGTGGTAGAGGAAGAGGGAATGTCAAGCAGGGGTAGAGGAAAAACACCCATAAGAGATAAACTTTTAAAAAATCCCACCCCAACACTCTCATAACTACCAGGGTTATTTCCAATGAATGGCATTATACTTCCCATAGTGGTAGAATTGGTTAATGGTATACAATACTAAAGTTGATCTATCATGACAATATTTCCTTAATGAGGAAAGTGAAGCACACAAAACATTGAGGACACAATATCACACATGACATAAAACTATCTTGGCCAAGGAGAAAACTATAATATAAGGATGTGTCTACAACTTCGACATCAACATAGTTAGTATTTCTCCCTAACTCAATGGAAATCATTGTAAACACTCCCTAAGTTACAAAATGGTGTCCATCGAAAGCTTGTAAAGTGATACTAGACTTCGCGAGTGCTGGAGACCAGATATACTTCCAGCATGATGCTAACATGACATAAGTGGAAGACCCCTCTGTTAAGGTCCTATAATCTATAGGATCATTAGTTAATTATCTGTAAATTTTCATGATTATGATTGTTGTAAATAATATTTCATTCTACAAATTATTTCCAATAAAAAGAAAAATAAAGAAAAAAAAAGAAATGGGATACAAAAGAAAAAAATTATATATATGTGAAAAAAACCAAGAAAAATAAAATATAGAAAAAATGAAAATACCTCTAATGAGTGAGAAAATTCAAATGCCATTGCATTTCAAAAAATAAAAAATATGCATGAGAAATACCTTTAGAACATTTAAATAATGTGCAGCTATTTAAAATGCGGCATTAGAGTAAGATAAATAGGTTTACTGGTTTAATCACATCATTTAAGCGTAATTAGACTTATTGAATAAAGGGAGTTTAGTTAAGATAAGTAATTATTTAACCACACAATGTAATCGTGGTTAAGTTAGATTTTAATAAAGTAAATGTGATTAGTGTAATTGCATTGTTAAACTACAATGATATTAGTTTAAATAAATTTTTATTGATACGACAGGCTTGTCATTTGTAATAAAGTTCGTGCAGAGATAAACCACCGAGATCTCACCCACCCAGATCAACAGCAAGTGATGACTTCAGACCCACCCCACCCCCCCCCCCCCCTTGAAGGTTAACTTGGGGGGTAGGGGGTCAGAAAATTGGTTTCCCTCCTTACTACCTTTGCAACATTTCCTCCCCAGGCACATGTCCCGCCCCCCCCACCACCTAAAACAACTTACCCCTCGCCCCTCCGAAATCCACTTTTTCACCTCCCGCATTTTGTGACTGTTGACTCACTTCGCACTCCCACTCCACTCCCCTTCTGCCAAGTGGCACCTCCGATCCCCACTCTGCTCCAATATAATTCCACCACCTAGCACTCCCCATCCTTTCCTCTCCCATGATTGTCACATCCTTCCTCGCTCCAATCCAATGCGCTCCCGCCACATGGCACCTCTGTTGCACTCGTTATCTAACCGTTCGAGCCCAGGATAATGGACCCGCTCCATTAAATGGGTAATCCATCAACGGTAAGCCATTTCTATATTAATAAAGCTTGGACCTGTTCATTTTCCCTTCCCTTTGTTGTTCCGAGACATTAGAGACCAGAACTATTACATCGCCCAGTCAACAAACCAGATCGCCATAGTGACCAATCAACAAGCAAATTACCTCTGTACCCAGACACCAGTATTTATCTAGCCGATTCCTGGGTAATTCCAAACTCCCCTATTCTTTTTTCCATGATGGCTCCTAAAGGCAAATCTAAGGCTACATATGACAACCCCCTTATACGCCCTGTAATTGATTTGGACCACCAACCCCTGGTAGATCAAGAGTATAAAATCCTTGAAACCAGTCATGAGTTTGACCTCTATGAACTCAACAACTAGTTAAAACAAAATTGTATTGATCTTAGTGATGAATTGGGTTTGTGGGACTCATTTCTACCCCAATTCATTTTTCCTCAGACCCACCATTTTCCTGAATTCGTTTCATGGTGCCACTTCCAATACATTCCTAGTCAGAGGGAAATTGTCACCCAAATCAATGATATCATCCTCACAATTACCTTTTGTTCCATTTCCCAGATGCTACAAATTTAGAATTCTTCCCCTCTAAAACCTTTTCCAGTAGATTCCCTTATGGAACTCTACAAGACCCTCACTTTCCCACATAGAGAAAACATCTTTGAATCATTTCTCCTTGAGGATGCCACATTGCCTAAGAAAAATCCCCCCTATTCATCCTCCATGTTCCTTGAGATGACCAAATAGATTATATCCATGGTTTCTTGTTTATTGGGCTATCAATCTGATCAATGGGTTGATGAGGCCATCATAGGTTATATATATATATCTATATATATATAATATATATATATATATATATATATATATATATTATATATATATTATATATATATAAATTATAAATATATATATATATATATATATATTATATATATATATATTCTTCAGTTTTCTCAACACATGAAAAGCCCTAAATCATTTTCAACTACAGTGCATTTCTAACAAATGCCATTCATGAGCATTTCCTAAAGTTTTTAACAAAGGGAACCTTTAAGTATGCTTCAGTTCTAGTTTACTTATTTTTATTCCATCAAGCAGACATATTTCAGTTTCCCTTACAGAAATTGGATGAGCAAGGAAATGCCCAATCTGTAATTCATTGGACTTGGTGAGGAAACATTCCAATGAATTTACCTTCAGTGAGTATGTTGATCAATTTTTATATACAGTCTCTTGCCTATTGAATAGTAATTTTGAGCCAAGGATAGGATCTGAGATAAAAAAATGTGTTCATCTCAGTGAGCAAACCAAGATAGTTTACTGGTACCTATACCAGAATTACACAGAAATCAGTGTATGGGTGTGAATTTTAACCATATAGGGTGCCCAAGTTTGTCCCAATGAGAATTTTCCCACTAGAGTATATCAGATAGATTATTAACATGGATGAGTTTCAGTTTGTGGCAGCCAAGAAGAAATCTCAATTTAAAATAAAAACATAGGTTGGCCCATTTATCTGTAATACCTGGACAACAACCAAATAAGCAGATATCCTCCTCAAGCAGATGAATTTCAAATTTAGCTTCAAATGGTCATATGACCCCTTGGGAATAATTTCAAAGCTAAGATTAGAACAAAAGACTACTCCCTACACTCATGCTCCCAAGCCAGAAATAGGAAAATATGCAAATCAGGATCAATGGCAGGAGAACACTTTGCAGGAAGCAGAAGAATGGGTACTCTCAACAACAGCATCATGGACTTCAACACCACAAGAGAAGTAGGGCAAGGGGCCAAGGGAAGATGTTTCCCCTGTAGTCACATAAATATAGGAGAAAGAGTTCCTGATTTAAAAGAAGAAACAAAGGACCAATCCAATAGAAGAATCCTTTCAAGAGGAAAATGTATAGTCTACTATTATTTTGGCAAACCCTCATACTTCTAGTAGGAGTGATGACATTTTTATAGGATCTCCATCCTCTTCCACCTCTCAAGAGCCATTGGATACCTCTTAGTTAGGGGAATTGGTTCATGACCAAGCTAAACAAAACAAATTTTCCAAGCATAGAGAAATTAAGAAGAAAAATGAGATGTTAAAAGCTACAACTTATACACAGTTTTGGAAACAGACATCATCCTCACAACATAGGCTACTCTCTGCCTTTGACGCAGAGAATGTAAAAATGCATATAGCCTTCCTCCAGACCAAAGTTCCTTTCCTTAAAACTCCAAAAGGTTACAAGAAATCCATATTTTCCTTCAATGTTGACCAAATTCATCCAATTGATCACATAGACTTGCATAAGAAAATAGGGGAGATGTTGTATTCAACCTTGACAACTTCAACAATGACAAATTCTAACCTGCAAGCTTCTGTCAACAACATTCAGTCACAACTCAAATTAGAAAATATCTCTTCTCTAGCTAAAGACACAAAAATAAAGTCTTTAGAAGATCTAGTAATTAAATTGGGATATGATCCCAACAATGTGAAAGTTCTAGAAGAAATCATTAGAAGGAAGAATGTTGACATTGCAACTCTCAAGCTTCCATCCACAAAATACCCATAGACAAAAGACGTTGGACAACTAGAGAAAGAAAAAGAAGACATGTTCAGAATTATTATTGAGCAAAGTGGATAGATCAAAGAAATGGAGGTTGAGATGGATAAATTGTTAAAGGAAAGGGAACATTCAACATAGTTGGAAGCCATTCCACTCACAACAGTTCCTATTTCATCTACTTCAGAAATAGGGGCACCCACTTCAACGACCATCGCAGTTGAGGCACAATCTACATATTCTTCAGAAGAACTAATCAAAGAAATGGATGACCTATCAACCAAAGGATAGGAAATTGAGAAGCTGAAAACTTAGCTAAATAGTCTCTAGGAATAGAAGTTGAAAATTGATGGTGTGTACCTAGCAGAGCTACAAAAGACTCATAGATTAACCCAGAAAATTGGAAAATTGGAAAATGCATCTGAACAAATGTTGGCACAAGAAAAAGAAAGTATTTGAATTCGAAGACCAAAAAAGAATTGGAGGAGTTTGAGATTGAAGATAGGACAGAGACAATTTTGGAAGTGAGGAGGGTCCTTACAAAAAGGAACCTGATGCTTCAGCTAGAAAATAAGTGCCACAATTTAGAATCTAGCATTCAAAAGTTCCACAGGAAATTCAATGTGCTAAATCTAAAGGGGCTACCAGGTTTGATAGGAATTGGAGAGAAGTTGATCAGGTTAGATGATTATTATAAGAAGTTGTATACTATAGCTAAGGATAAGTCAAAGTTTTCCACCATCAAAGGAAGCATCAGAAGAAAAGCCTTCACAAAAGCTTTGGATTTTGACTTGCTTATCAAACATGAGATAAAGCATTTATTCATTGTCAAACCTACTTTTCAAAAGTACACTGAGGTGGATGAAACCTACAAGAAGCTAGTTAAATTCTCCACTCGAGATGAAGACATATGGGATAAATTGTGCCAATTACTTGGGTAAAACAATTTTTCACCTTCAACAACAAAGGAATACTTTTTCAGGTTGAGTCATCACCAGTAATCCTCAAAAATAGTACCAAAGAACTACAAAAATTTTAGTTGCCTACATTTCTGTACTCTTTTTGTAAACTGTTATAAAGATATTGTGTAAAAGTCTTGATTTTTCAAATGAAGATATTTTGTTAAGTTTTATATAAATACTTCATAAATTGAAGTACAAATGTTGGGACTCGTTTCAAGAAAGCAAACTTTGATGTAAAGTTATTCACTGAGCTAAAAGTGATCATTTCATTAATACAGAAGACTGTTCCAAGATTCATGTGTCACCAAAATTGGTGATGTTTTTTCTCTTGTAAACTTGTTATATCTTTGTTTTTCATATGTCTTTCTTATCTTTATTGTTTAAAAGAAGATGAAGCGTTGAACTTGTTTAATTACACTCCGTCTTGGATTATAAGAAATATAAATGTTTTGAAACTAATATTAAATATAGAATTCATGTTAAAATGCTCTATGTTTAATTGAATTTGAATATTTTCCTCCCTTTTACTCCATAAAGCTTCGAAGATCAAATAGCCTACCTACCTTGCTCTGTTTCAATCTATTTTGATATTTCTATATATGATCACCCTAACACTTTTTGACTCCATTTCCCAATGGCCTTTCCTTGTAGTTTCAACCACAACTCTAAACCCAATAACTAGCCTAAAATCCCAAAGAAAAAAATAAAAATCTAATAGAGATATCCCTCTCTAAGTTTAGAAGGGCTAGCTTCTAAACTTAAAAGTGATCCAAAATGGATCTTGTAGGTCAAGTCAAAATATTACCATATGTCAACGACCAAGATGGTCCTATGTGGAAAAATTGTTCTCGACTTGTGCAAAGTTTGATTGTCTCAATTGACTGCAAAACTAGTGCTAGGACGAAGGGTTCGACGCACTGATTCAGGTAATGTCTCCGGATTTCCATTTGGCCTCCCAGTGATGAAGAAACCATTCATCAAAGTTGAGGTTTCAAAGAAGGCCTTGCTGGCCATGTGGAATTTCTGCAGTTGACACATGGCATCGAGTCAAATCTTATCATTGGTGCACATCTTCAAGTTGAAAGGTGATATTTTAAGGTTTTTCCTTCATGGGTACAATATTGTTAAAGTATGTGGTGGTGGTGCAAAGTTTTTTCACGAATACCATGTTAAAGTATGGAGTAATTACTTTACAAATGAGTGCATACATTAAAACTATATGGTGGGTGCATATGGCAAAACATTATGTTATGACTACAAAATTAAATGGAGCACAAACCTTAAACATGATATGGTTTACATTAATGTTTGGCACAAAGTCATAAAGTTTGGCTCGTTGAAAACATAGTTATCAAATACCATATAACTATGCCAAATATTAAATGTTGCAAGGTGATATAAAAAAGCGGAGTTTATATGTTCTATGATATGTGACAGAAATCCATTCGATAGTCAACCATGCGAATTTTATGCCATGAATATTGCCAAAGAATATGGCGGAGTCCATAGAAGGCGCAAATATATGGCATATTGTTATCGACGTATTAAAGTCTGATGCATTGCGGAGATACAAATTTCTTGGAGATCCGGTTAGAGCCACGGGGAATTAGCGGAAAGGATAAGTCCAGTTAGTAGTCTATTCAGGAACAGATGGAGCCAAGGAAGTTACGTCAATAGGTTTGCAGCGACAGTCATTTGACTCAGATATGTGAGGTGGCTATGTCAGCTAGCCAACAAGGCGGAGGTGGCATGGTGCAGGTCAAAGTGCTAGATGCTAAAGGTCGGGATTCCATTGACCGCTGAAATGGTGTGCCAACCTATCCACAAAGCACCAACATGAAAATCCGTTGCAGATCCGGTCAACGCCATGGGGATTTGCTAGAATGGATAAGCACAGTCCTAGAGATGTGGCAGCTATCAAGCTATTGATGCCATAGGTGCGGAAACCATCCAGGTTAGTTGGCATACCATCAAACCAATAGTCATTGCAATGTTGGCTTCAAAAAATCGTGGATACATCATTGTCGAGGAGTGTGGGGAATCTCATGCCACACATAGCAGGCAATAGATCAGTGCCAAAGGATCAGCACACAACAAATGCACTATGCCACAAAAACATGCATAGTCATCACGAGCATGAAGATAAGGTATAAAAAAGAGTTTGAAAGTCAAACTTTAATTAAAAGCTCCAACGTAATGTGCATATGGTTACGAAGATAATGCATGAATGTGCATTAAAAAACCAACAAACGTGCTAATGTACATCACTTCAAACAATTAATGTAATTCAAAAATCAAGGTATTGTTTACCATTCGAAATAATTTTGAAGCTAAGTTCAATGCAAAAGATTTATGTGCTATCTAAAATAACCAAAGTTGTTTTAACAACTTAAAACCAAAAATAAACATTGAAGGTGTATAAAAGGAGGTTTGTCACACCATTCAAAAGAGTGTGAGAGAGGAACAGAATCCAAATTTTTCCATCAAAAAGCCATTCTTCCTCAAGCATAAAGGAAGGAGAAAGTTGCAGCCTTGTGTTAGAAGAGAAGAGAGCCATTTCAGAAGCCCATCAAGTCTCTTCCATTTCTAGAGGAGAAACCCTTCAAGAAGGAGGTTGCACTTTAGTTCTCAAGTGACAGTTCAATGAAAGAAGCTTCAGGGTCGGAGTTTCGACATTTGTCTGCAGATGCTCTTTTGAGCGTTTCCTAGCCATCCTTGGGCTTATTCACGAACATAGACATGCGTTGGAAAGCTGTTATAGATGACTTTCTTTCTACAGTGACCAACAGTGCCTATGACTACAGATAAGTTGGTAAAATCACATGTAAAGAAACTCTTGAAGCACTTCTAATAGAACAGTCACACATTTTGAAGCAGACCTGGAGACGTAATCCAGAAGGGATGAATTCTGTCATCAAATTATTATTGAGTTTGCATCTTTTAATTTTCTGTTTATGCATTCTGATTTTTTAAAGCATAAAGACAACTTAATATTCCGCTTGCATTTCTCATTTATTCAATTCGTGGTTCACTGCTAAGTTGCACTAAGTCAATCGCCTCCCAGTCCCATTTTAGTCTTGCACTAATTGAGAGGACGATCTAGCTTTTGCATTTCAGATCAAAAAGTGGTTATGTGATTACCTCTGGGTTTCTTTCATAGCCTTAAGAAATTACAAAGTGATAACACCTTCATCCACCAAAGTGCAATAGATATCTCGATTAAAGGCGTGCATTACAATCTGAAAGTCAACCTGATGGAAGAATCTGTAATGAGGAGCATCAACATCAAAAGTGATAAAACTAGACTCTAAGGGATCCACCCCTCTGATAGTAGTCAATAAGGCCTTGAGTTGCTGAGGGAATCTCTGTGAAACCTCCAAGGTTGAAATGGCACATGGTGCTTGGGCAAGGTCCTCAACGATACTGTAGTGTTGGGTAGCCTGGGCATTAGGGTTGTGTGTTGAATTTTGGACTACTCCCTTCGATGGGTGATATTTTGTTTATATAGCCATATCTAATGTGAGAAGTCTAGTGGAAGTAGTAGGGACTTTCAAGTCCTTAAAAGTAGAACTTGACTCAAGAATTTCATAATATTTTTCTCATATAGTCACATTAACCTCTTCTTGACACATAAGGATTGGTGCATTGGTAGTAGTAGGATGAAATTGTGCCCTTCCATTGTCCCCTTGCGGAAGTTGAGGATCATGAGCAACCACTTGTTGTTGTGGCTAGGTGGGAAATGGATGAGTCAATACGACTAACTGTTGGGATGTTTTCGATGGTACAAGGAGAGGATGGACTTCATCCGTGGGAAATCATGGGTTAAATGCTCACCTTGAAAATTCTTACAAGGGAACTTAATATTAAGACATTGTTCACTCACTCCCCCATCCTAAGTGGGTTGAGTTTGTTGATTCTCCTGGGTAGGTTTTTTCTTTTTCTTATTCTTTTTTCTCTTTTTCCCACTAGGTTGTTGAGTATTCTTAGGTGATGTCAACTTCACCATAAGAATCTCAATGAGTTTCTCAAAAGAAGTGGTTGCTTGTTAAGAAAATTTCATCTGAGCAAGAAAAATAATTTTAACCCAATAGATCAAAGAGTGATCTACCCAGATGTGAGTGTGTGATCATGAAAAGAGATCAAAAGGCCTCACCCTTATTCCTTCCTACACAAGAAAGCATATTCCACACTCATACAAGATGCTGCAAAAGAAGGGTTGAAAGATTAGTACAGTATCCCTTGCAGGTTAGTGTAGTCTCTTGAGTCCAATGCAGAGAAAACTCTACTTCCACTTGAAGGTCTTGTTTCCCCTTGCAATAACAAATACCCTACACAAATGCACCACTAAACAAACCCACAATAGCCTTCCACAAAGGGCTAAAACATGATTCAGATCATAGATATAGGAAAGGAACATAGATCTATTAATCAAAATATGGTAATACAAATAATGTATACCTACAAGAAATAAGCTCCTCTCCTCCAACTTGCAATTTGGTTTCCTTCTCCTAATACAATATAGATCTCGCACTATAATATGGATCCTCTCTCCGCCCTTCCTCTTGGTGATAATATATAGGTTCATTCTATCCTTTGGGAGAATGTATCTAGACACTTAGGGACTTGAGAAGTTAATAAACTTCTACAATAATGGACCCCTAACCAACTCATACACAAGTGGGTCAAGTTGATCTCTTTGGGGATAACAAACTCTAGAAACCTTTTTCTTAATTGTCCCAAATATGAAATAATTATTATCTCATAATTATAAAATTTTGACAAAATATTTATGAAAAATAACTCAATTATGTAATTCCATCCTTTTAACATGGAACAAATCACATAAGTAAAAGAAAAGGTGAAAGGGGATGCATTCTAGCCAACAACTAATGTAAGTTGAACTTAGGTCTCTCTCACTATAATGGATTTAAAAATAGGGTTATAATATATATAAACCAATATTTGGTAATGATAAGTAGGTAAAAAACTATATCTCGTGCTCCACTTCCCTCTCAGGTTGTATCCCTTTAAGATCTTGGAAAGCTCCTTCATATTCCTATAAAAACTCCTCCAACTGTCGTTTTTTGCTTTGTAGTACATCCCATCAAGGATTCCTTTTATCCTACCAATTCATCACCTAGATGATTCTTTATTAAAAAAATAAACACATATTTCTTACTAGAACTAATCAAATTTTTAACTTATTTGGCACTTATTAGTGAGATCTTCAACTTATATTTATGTGTGTTGATGATGTAGGACTTCTCATCCCTCATCAAGTAGCACTAGTATTCTATCCACATGAATATCACATCCCTCATATTCATATAAAGGCATCCAAACAGTATAACACACATATCATGGCATACAACATCTAACTCTACTTCATCAATAAAATATACACTTCCATCAAATTTAATCTTACACTATTTTATGACCTTGATTTCTACATCCTTTTTAACCCACCCTAGTGAGCATGGGCTTGGATGATGATGAACCTCCAACCCAAGCTTGTTGAATAGATCAATTGGAATGAGAGTTTCCTATGAATCAAAATTTAATATTAGAGCATTTACCTTGGTATTCTTGACCTGGATCATGATATGGAATATTGTTTTCATCTCCTTCTCTTCCTTGTAATCAAGGCTACTCAGATTTACTTCCTTCTACATTGAAGTGTAGGAAATCATCTCATCCACATTTAAGCTACTCTCTACTTAATTTATCGAAACCCTAGATAGCAAGATCTTCTTCTTGGAATCATTCTTATGGTTCTTAGGCTTCAACTCTATAGGCCCATTTCTAACACTTTTTTTTAATGTGATCATGAATATTGAAATAGTTACAACGATTACATGGATCTTTGCATTGATATGCAATAGTTGTTTTCTTATTACCTTTCCACTTCCATTTCATTTTTCCCTCCTTGGAAGCATCTTGGTGCTCTTTCTATTTGGAACCACTTTGCTATCATTTTCGTGGCCTATATTTTCTAGATATTTTGCTTGCACACAGACCTCATAAACCATCGTAAGCTTCAATATCATCACTTTCTTTCAAAACTAACTATGTGGACCCCCCAGATACTTGGGCATTACATTTGGGTTCTTAGGAGAGATACCCAACATGATATCCATATTCTAGATTTTGTGGTGTAATCTTGTACAATTTTCCCTTGGCTTTACCTGAAGTAATGCCAACAGATCCATTGGTCATATACATACTAAATAGGGTAATATGATGATTTAATAAAGTTTTGTAATCTTCCCACTTAGTTATTGGAAAATCACCTTCCATCTTAAGTTTATTTGTGTGGCGTTTCAACCAACTTAATGCATGGCCCTCCAATTTTAGTCTAGAAAATGAAGTACTCTTATTCTATATGTTGGACACTGAAATAAACCTCTAACTATTCCAACCAATAATTCAAATTTACCACATTGATCTCATCTTGGTATGGCTTGATATCCACTTTCCCCTCCATTTTAAATGAGGAATGTGAAGGAGTAATGACATTGGAACTTGGTTTTTCTTTCTTGAGTTCTATCCTCAACCCATTTTCTTGGTCTTCACTTTCTCCCAATTTCCACTCCAATATAATATTTGAGTGAGAGCCTCTAGCCTCCTAAAACAATCTAAGCTTGATTGCTATATTTTCCATGAGGAGGGCCATATTGCAACTGATATCAATGAATTCCTATTCCAACTTCAAAATATTTCTTTTGCTAGAACTCAATGGTTCTTATGAACAAACTCATTCACCATTGTCAGGGTTTTGTGAGCTTTTTCTTAAGAAAATTCCTAGATCCTCTAATTTCTCACAAATACTCAAAGAAAAAATGCTTTGATACCAATATGATCTATAAATTTCCATGGATATTCCACTAGAACATTTTGTGACAATAGATCTTATAATATTCTAAAATATTAGATTATGCAAGTTTATTTCCTTGGATCTCATATTTGTTATCTCTAACTTATGGATATAATTTAAGAAATAACTGAAATATGAAAATGTAAGAATATAAACAGAATACACACAATCCACATGATTGAACACAAGATTTATCCTATGAAACCTTATATAGGAAAAAATTTAGCTTGAAAGTGAGGCCTATGCTCTCCTCTCTTTGCTTTAGTTATCAAAATATAGATAAAAAGGAATGGACACTAACTATGGAGTTACATTTTGACAATGTGGCATGAAGCTTGTTATGGAATCCTCCTCTTTTATTCTCTCAAAATCAAACTCTTATATGTTTTGATGAACTATGGCACATATATTTCTAAATAATGGAACCCTATTATGGAACCAACTCACAAAAAGATAGAAAAGATATTTGAACGCCTTAGAATTTAGCCTCTTCAAGGGGGCAACCTCCTTTACATTACACAAATGAACAATTCTTGGATGATTCAAATGACAAAACCTCCTTTCTATATATAGGAGTCTAATGGGTCACAATATAAACAAGCCAACCTAACAATAATATTATAAAGGCACAAAAATAACAATAGAGGGATTCAATGGGGCACAGTAATAACAATATGGGGACAATAGGGGCACAACTATATTAATAAGGGATACAACTACAATAGTAATGGGGGCATCACTAGTATTATAGGGACCTAACATGCCCCTCTCCTTCAAAAAAGTGTT
>APFE031039604.1:251499-262095 GCA_000404065.3 Pinus taeda
GAGTCTAAGGGGTCACAATATAACCAAGCCGACCTAACAATAATAATATAAAGGCACAAAAATAACAATAGAGGGATAATAACAATATGGGGACAATAGGGGCACAACAATATTAATAAGGGATACAACTACAATAGTAATGGGGGCATCACTAGTATTATAGGGACCTAACAAACCCCTTTTTCTCCTAGAAACCCAATAAGTTTAACATAGCCCAATATCCATCTAGGGTTAGGAATTTGACTTCCTAAACCCCTAATTAGTGATAAGGTTTTTAACTCTCTAGAATATTATTGAAATTAAACACATGGCTATCCCTATATTCATGAGTAATGGGGCTTTACATAGCATCTAATTGTACCATGGTGTTTAAAAGGGTAGGTCAACCTATAGGAGGCATAAAATCCCCATGCTATCTTTGATTGGGTAAAATCTAAAACCATTATAAAGGTCACAATGTTAGAATATTATATCTTCCACCAAACAATATTTTAGACAAAAAAAAAATTGATTTGATGGACCAAAATGGATGTAAAGTATTTCAATTTTTTGTTGACTCTAATTTTCCAAATTAGGATTTGCTAGAAAATGGCCCTACAAGATTATTCCTCCTATTTTTTCCCACCTAAAAAGTATCAAGATAGATGGAAAATTATTTGATGATGCAATCTAGATGAATGATAATATAATAATAAAATGTGACATTCAAATTATATCTCCTTAGGAGCACCATGGGTCTAATGAATCAATGAGAGGAGAAATAAGGGTAAATCCAACATATATTGTTTTATTAATGAAGCCATGTGTCTAGATCCAAGGCCTATCTATTATTCTTGTATTATGTACCATATGTTGTTTTTCTTAATATTATTAGGTGGGCATGTGTTTACCATTTAAGTTTACTATGCATGCAATCCTTAGGAGGGGAGTTCTCTCAATTTTAAGAAAAAACCATTCATTCATTCTATTCTTATGTATGTTGGTGCTAGATATGCTACTATATTTTTGCTATCATTGTTTGTTTCCATGCATGTACATGGAAATTATAGTTGATTTTATGTTATGGGTAATGGATGAGTTACAATTGAGATTCCCTAGTTCTCAACATTAGATATTTATTGGCCATTCTAAGTTAGGGCATCTGAGGGAAGTCAGATGGCTTGATGAACTATTTAGTAGTGAAGGGAATTTTATTTCTTCTATTGTGTAAGGATGATGGGGGAAGAGAGGTTGGTGAGTGGTATGGTTGTTGTGGAAATGGGAAGAAATATTATTAATGTAGCCAAGATGTTTATAAGTTGGTTTGAGTGAGGAGACCAAATCCATAGTCAATAAATACTCGCTTGTTGTTGCATTTCCTAGCATGGAAGTGGTACTTACTTGAACTAATGCCTATGGTTGGGAGGGGAAATGCTCCCACGGAGATATTTACCCAATTTCATACCTATAATAGATAACAAATTTGGTCTTTATTAAGTATATGTTGATGACTAGTGCTTGTGCTTGTTATTTTGAATTAGTAATTTGTGTTCATTTGAGGAAGATATGAGTAGACAAGTTATTATTGGCTTGGGAATCTAAGTTGTCTAGAAGATATTCAAGTGAAAATTTAATTTTGAAACAACATTATTTATAAAGTAGATGAGATGATTATGCCTCTTTTATATAATTTAATTTCTGACCATGTGAATTTGTTGTAAATGATCTTGTCGAGATGTCAAAAAAGGATAGAATCATGAATAAAATGTAATTGTTTATATGAAAAAGTATTATATGTGCAAGCTATTGAATTTTCCCATGTACCAACTATGATTGATTCATGTAATACCAAAACATATTTTTATGTGCTAAAATATATTTTTCCTAGTGTCTCCCTTATTATACTTGATGACTACATGAAATTGCTGCAAAAACCCCATCCACTTGTAATGTTTAGTTTGTTGAAGCTTACTCTAGGAATGCAAACATTGTAGTGGTTGGTGACCTATGTGGATAATGGTTTCCTAAAATTAGATAGTGTTTCCTAACAAATTAGATAATTCTTCCACTTATTAACAACTTGAATCAAGGCATAGAGTTCATTATCATAGGTAGGGTACTTTAAGACTCCCGCATGAAACATTTCAGAATGATAGCATACCAGATTCCCTCCTTGCATCAAAAAATGCATCCATGTCATATACATTTGCATGTATATCTAGTTTGAAAGGCTTCTACATGTCATTGGAAATGTGAGAATTGGTGCTTGAATAACCTTTTGTTTCATATGATCGAAATCTTTTAGTTGATTCCTTCCTCAATGGAAACTATTACCAGTTGTTGTTATGTTATTGAGTGGTGTAGCTACCGCTAAAAAGGATGATATGAACTTGCATAAATGTTTAATTTCCCAACAAAATTCCTTATTTTAGTTACATTAGTAGAAACTAACCATTTTATGATGGCCTCCATATTTATGGGATCAAACTTGAGTTCCCCTCCATTGATCACATACCCCAAATATACAAATGAATTTTGACAAAACTCACATTTCTTATGAATAACCAACATTTGGTCCCTTTTAAGAGTCTCTAACTTGCTAGAGATGTGATATGTTCTTCTCCCAAGTAGATTTATAAACTAATATATCATCCAAATACCTATAACCAATGAATCTAAATATGGGTTTAACATATTGTTCATCAATCTCATAAATATAGTTTGTGCATTACATAAATTGAATGGTGTGCACAACCATTCTTATAGCCTTCCCTTAGCTTGAAGGAAATAATCCATGTGTCTTCATATTTGACACATATTTGTATCCTCATTTGAGATATAACTTGGTGAATTACTTGGCATGTTGCAACCATTATAACAAATTCTTGATCCTAGGAAAAGGGTATTAATTCTTAAGTATAATATTTTTCAAATCTTTATAGTCAAAACACATTTGTGAAGTCCCATCCATTTTTGGTATGTTGATGATAGGTGACTTAGAATGTGAGGTGCTTGGTCACATTACTCCCGCCTCTAGAAATTGTTGCAACTTCTTCTTCACTTTATTTTCTCCTAAACCATACTATCTATACCTCCCAATATTTGTAATGGGAATTTGAGTAACAATTGTATCTCATTTTTCTCTTCCCTCTTAGGTCGCATCCCTTTATGCTCCTAGAACACTCCTCTATATTTCTATATAAACTCCTCCAATTATTTCTTTATTTATAGTACATCCCTCCAAGAATTCCTTTTCCCCTACCAATTCATCACAAGGTTGACTCTCTCTTAATAAAATAAATATATTTCTTATTAGAAATAATCAAACTTTTGGCTTGGTTAGTAGTTACTTGTTAAGATCTTCAAATTAGTTTTTTTTTTTCTGCATTTATGAGGCATCACTTCCCATCCTTGATCAAGTAGTATCAATTAACTCTATGCATTAAAATAAAAACCATTGCATACATTTAGGGGTTTCAGACACTACACCACACACATTGAGAGATATTACATTTAACTCCACTCTATCATAAAATTTGTAATTACAATTTTTTTTATCTTTTGCTATTTTGTGGCCTTGATTTCTACATCCTTTTTTCACCCACCCCAATGGGTATGGGCTTGGTTGGTCATGAACCTCCAACCCAAGATTTCTAACTAGATTAGATGGTACAAGAATGACCAGTGAAATAAAATCAAATAAAGCATCTACCTTGGCCTTCTTAACCTAGATATTGATATCAAATAATGTTTTCATCTCCGTCTCTTCATTGTGATGAATGCTACTAAGATCCACCTCCTTGTACAATTAAAGTGAATGTGATCACGTCATCCACATCTATGTTACTCTCTACCTAATTAATTACATCCATGGATAGAATGTTATTCTTCTTAGCATCCTTTTATGGTTCTCATGGGTTTAGCTATGGATGTAGTTTCCAACATTTTTTTTCATTATGGCCATCTATATTGCAATGGTTACTTCAATCCTTACACTAACATGAAGTGGTCATTTCATTCTCCTCTTTACCTTTTAATTTATTCTTTCCATCCTTGGAATCATCTTAATGCTCTTCCTATTTAACTTGGATATCCTTTTTAGTAGTTTGTATTTTCCAAATATTGATCTTGCACACAAGCCTCATAAACTGTATTAATATTGAAGATATTCACTTGCTTTTGAAAATGATTGTGTATACCCCATAAATAATTGAGGAGTACATCCAATTTTTTGTGATATATACCCAACATGATATCCATCTTCTTGAATTCAATGGTATATTCTGCACAATATTTCCAATGGATCCATTAGTCCTCTACATAACCAAAAGGGTGAACAAAGACTTAATGAAGATTTTGAAATCCCCCCACTTAGTTACTGGTGGATCAAATTCGAGTGTAAGTGTCTATGTGTGACTTTCCCACCACATTAATATATGGCCCTCTAATTTTAGTCTACCAAAGGAAAAATTATTTTCTTATTATATATGGGGGGAAATAAAATAAACCTCTAGTTGATGCAACCAATGGCTCAAACTTTCCACATTAATCTCACCTTGGTATGGCTTAATATCCACTTTTGCTTCCATTTTCAATAAGGAATGTGAAGGGGTAATAGAATTGGAACTTGTGTCCCTTTTTTGAGCTTTTTCCTCGAATCCTTTTCTAGGTCTTAATTTTCTCCTGATTTCCACTTTGATATGATCTCTAAGTTAGAGACTCCATCCTTCTAAAATAGTTCAAGCTTGATTGCTAGAGATGCCATGAGGAAGGCCATATTATCAAATACATTAGCACCTTTCTCTTCTAACCTTGTAAATATCTCTTTTTCTAGATCTCTATATTTTTTGTGAATGAACTCATCAACCATAGTTAGGGTTATGTGACTTTTTTCTTAAGCTAACTCCTGGATCCTACAATTTTCCTACAAATATTCCAAAAAACATTGCTTTAATACCAATATGGTATGTAAATTGTTGTGGGTATACCACTAGAAAATATTGTGATTTTTAACCCTATATAATTAGTTTCTGCAAATAGATTCTTAATAAAATAGAAAAGATACACTGGAAAATACACAAATTTATATACAGATTTTATACTAGAGACCTAAGCCTAACCAACAAGCTTTTTCATATATTTTTTGTATAGTATTAACAATAACATATATATATATATATATAATATATATATATATAATATTATATATCCCGCTAAATACATGAACTACCAATCGAACCATGGTTATTTAACTGAAATGAAAAAACCATGGGAAAACTCATCATATACCACAAAATCTCTTTTAGAAAAACCATGGGCCAAAAACTACCAAAAATTAACACAAAAAATCACCCATTTTTTTTAGGGTGTTGCCTCAAACCTCGTGCAAGGGGGATCCTGTCCCCCAACACCCCCTCAGGACCCCCCTTTGTTCGTGGTGAATCTTAGATTATGTAAGTTTATTTCTGATCTCAAATTTGTTATCTCTATCTTATGGCTTAAATTTAGGAAATAACTAATATATGAAAATGAAAGAACATGCACAAAATACATGCTCACACATGGGCACAAGATTTATCCTAGGAAACCTAGTATGGAAGAAAACTCAACTAGAAGGTGAGGTCTATGCTCTACTCTCTTTGCTTCAATTATCAAAATGCACATACAAAAGAATGGACACCCACTAAGAAGTTACCTTTTGACATTATGGCTTAAATGAATGCTACATAATCCTCCTCCTCCTTTGTTATGCTCTTGAAAAAAAACTCCTAGATGTTTTTATTAGTTATGGAACAAGTACAATGTTAAAGAATGGAACCCCTTCTACTCCTAGCAGCCTAGTATTTAACATATAGCTTAATAGTCATTTAGGGTTAGGAATTTGACTTCCTTAACCCTTAATTAGTGATAAGGATTTGGAACTTATACAATATTCTTTAAATTTTACATGTTACTATCACCACATGCCTAAGTAATGGGGCTTAACATGACATCGACTTGTACCATAATGGTCAAGAAGGTAGGTTAGCTTACAAGAAGAACAACTTTCACATATGTTCTCTTATTGAGGTGCATATTGCACCATTGAAAAGGTCACAATGTGTATAACCTTGGGTATTGTACCAAATAGTGTTTTGGAAACAAAACAAAAAAATTTCTTTAATGCCTCAAAATGGCTTTGGAAGATTTCAAGAGGTTTCTAACCCTAATTTTCCAAATTGGGGCTTACTGCTAAAATGGTTTGCACGTTAACTCCTATTTATTACAGCCATAAAGTATTGGGATAAATGATAAATTATATGATGGCATAATATGTATCAATGATAATATAATAATAAAATGTGCATTTTGAGTTATATCTCCCTAGGAGCACCATGGGGCCAATGAACCAATATGAGGCGAAATGCGAATGTGTCCAACAAATATTATTTTATTAATGAGTCCAAGTGTATATCTCTGAGGCCTCCCTATTATTCTTGTCTTATGTGTCATATGTTATTTTATCAAGCTTGTTAGATGAGCATGTGTTTCCCATGGAAGTTTATTATGCATGCAATCCTTGGGAGGGGTTTTCTCTTAGTTTTAAGAAAAACCATTATGCTAGTGCTAGATATGCTACCACAGTGTTGCTAACATTGTTTGTTTCCAAACATGTATGTGAAAATTATAGCTGATTTTATGCGTAATTGATGGGATACAATTGGGATCCCTTTGTTCCCAACATTAGAGATTTTTTCCAATTTTATGTTAGAGCACTGGAGGGGAGTGGAATTTCCTAATGAATGTTTTAGCAGTGAAGATAATATTATTCCTTCTATTGTACAGAGATGAAAGGGAAGGATAGGTTGGTGAATGGGATGGTTGTTGTGGAAATGGGATGAAATATTATTTTCCTAGTGAGGAAACCATATCCATAGTCAATAAATATTTTCCTAGTGAGGAAAGCATAACCATAGTCAATAAATCTACCCTTGTTGTTGCATTGTTGAGCATAGGGATGGTACCTACTCAAGCTAGTCCCTATGGCTAGGAGGAAAAATGCTCTCGTAAATCTAGTACCCCAAATGCGTACCTGTAATAGATAACTAATTTTGTCTTTATCATTTATATGTTCATGACTAGCTATTGGGGCTTTTCTTGTTGCAAATGAGTAATTTGTACTCATTTGGGGAAGATACAAGTTTGGAATTTATGTTTGGCTTAGGAAAGAAATTCTAGGTTGTCTAGAAGATATTCAATTGCAGATTTAAGGTTGGCACAACATTACTTGTAAAGAAAAGGGCACATTTATGCCTTTGTTCTGTTATTTAATTTCCAACAATGTGAATTTGTTGTAAATGGCCTTTTGCACATGTTAGAAAAGGCTAGAGTAATTGTTTATTTGGAAATTAATATATGTGGATGCTATTTTTTCCCCATGTACCAACCATAATAAGTTCATACAATATCAAAATATATGTCTATGTGGTAAAATGGTTGAATGTGTGCATGGTTGTTGAACATATATGTTATGCCAATGTTCTTTCCACTACAAAAGTGTTTATTTCATATATGATAAATAATAATGTTGAATACAACTTAATTATATGATTAGGTGTGTTACACTAGTTTCTCTTCTTAAATTGGCAATTGAGAAACGTTTTGACAATCTTCAAATGATATGGGATTCAAATATCATAATCAATTGGATGGTTGCAAATGCATCATTCTATAACATTATCTTTCAATCACTAATGGATTAAGGTCAATTCCACAAGGATCCTCTAGATTTTGTTTCTTTCAAGCTTGTTTATCATGAAATAACATCACGATGGACAAAGAGTTAAAGGATGGGGTACAACTACAAATAAGAAACATAATATTAATGAATACATGGAGGCTATAATAACTAAGCACCCCCTTTAATGTTTCTTGTGATTTATCATGATGGGTGAGGTCCTCTCCTCTACTTTCGAATAGTGCTAACAAATTAAGGAAATTCATTAGTAAATACATATAGTAATATTTTTATAATATGTAAATAATATGGAGTCGCATAAACATTATGGATTATTTGTGGACACATCATGGATAGATATAGGTATTATCAGTTATTAAACCTCTTTGGTTCTATTTTTGATGCTTTGGATGAGAGAGATGTTGATTGTGATACAAATTTCTATACTAGAAATATAATATTGCATTCCTTTTCCTTGGAGAAAAATTGAATCTAGTACTAAATCCATGACTATCATCACTTCAATAATTCTTTTTATTCTTTTTATGTGTGTTTGTGCGTGTATTAAAAAAATATATACTTGTAACTTTCTAACATCAATAATATAATAAATATTAGTGGTAAAAGACATGGAAATGATACCCTCTTTATTTTTTGTAACCAAAACAATAATATTATGCTAAAAGGGGGGTTGTAGTAAAGCTAACAGCAATTAAAATTTCCTACATAGAGTTTTTTAGAGCCTCATTGTTGGAGGTAGATGATTGAGATTGATTACAATGATTTAGAGCCACATTTTGCACCATGGTGCACTTAACTTTGAGAATGTTGATATTTTTCTTTTGTTGAATTAACACAGTCATTATGTTCGCATGTTGAAAACATAATTATGCTTGATCTCATTAAGCTTTGCAATAATTAACAACAAGGTTTTCTTTTTGAAGTGTATACCATCTTCATGCCTTCACATGATTCTTTTGAATCCTAAGATATATATATTATCCATGCTATGTTCCTCAACTATCCAAAAAATTGAAGGGTGTTTGAGATTGTAAAAATTCTATGTAGATTCAAAATTGCTCATGTAATTTATTAAAACATAAGACTCAAATCTACTCTACTAATTTGAGGAAAGCAATTCACGATCGAGAAAGTAAATCATAAACATGCATCATGATTCAACACACATACATAGATATTTATATAGGGGAAAGCAACTCCTCAAAACCCCTTCCTATATGTATTGAATTAATCAAAGAATAGAGAAGAAATACAATTTTTTCTCAAGCCTCAGCAACCTCTGCACCTGTATAGTCTATCTCACTGCTTCACAAACTCACTTTGGCCAACACTTAACCAATTTATCAACCTGTCAAACTCCTATTTCCTTGCACTATTTTTTGAGGAATTAGGTCCCTATTTAATAGGAATTTCCCTCAATTTGTTGCACAGTTCCTTTAGGCTCTTCCTCTGACTGCATGCACCACCTATACACTTCGAAATAGTCTACAACTGATAGTACACTGCCTTGGAATCTCCATCTCAAGTGGGTAACTCAAATTCTCTGCATGCATGAGCTAATTTAGGTTGATTTTCTTAGTTAACTGGTTGATCACTGAAGTGTGACTGACTAAACACCCCACTACTAGACCCTCCACTAGTTCTCTAGTAGTTAGAACTAGTTTAGTTAACAATAACTCAATTTAACTTAAATAGATTGCTAGAAATTTGCAATCAATCATACTGAACTGAACTCAAGTGTCTCCAACTCTAATTAGCTTAGTTAATTGAGTGACAAGTTCCATGTCACCTCAGTTAACTTCCTCCAAATTGTTTGTTAATGTGGAATTTCGAATTTTCCCAATCAAATTAGGAAATTCTTGCCACTTTTTTCAACACTCCCTCTTAGCAAGAAAGGGATTCACATCTACCCTGATCCAACACCTTTGGAACATACTTCCTGAAATGTGTAATGTTCCATGAGACAAAAACACCTCAATGGATCGTGCCCAAATTTCTGCACTCCTGGGACTAGGGCTTTATATAGCCCCCCCCCTCACACTTAGATGTATGGCTTCATGTGCTCTTTCTGCCCGCTTAGCTCGAACTCTCCCCCTATTTGAGGTATCTTCTGGAGTGGATGTCTCCACTCTACCTTCAGTCTGCTTCTGCATTTGTGCCTGCTCCACAACTTCCTGAGGCTACTTCTAAGGCTCCATTTTGAGAGGTAAATCATGCTCCCTTTCAACCACCATGTCTCTAACTCTTTCCTTTATCCTCAAGGCTTTACATGCATATACTACCTCAAGTGCATATAGGTTCTTGACTCGAGCACTGATCTTCTTCACCTATCCCACGACTATGTGTCTCAAGGTTACTTTCCCTTTGTTGAAGATCACATCGTAGCCACAATCTTCCAACACTGCTACTAAGATGAGATTATTTTTCAGACCGGATATGAACATAACATCCTTGAGTCTGAGAGGGGAGACCGACTCACTATGAAAAGTGACTATACCAATCTCGGTTGTAATGTACTTTCGTCATCTCCAAACTCAATTTTCATCTGGAGATATTTCTCCTCCAAGTCACTAAAAAAGTATATATTCCCCATCATGTGGAATGAGGCACCTGAAACCAAGTACCACACACTTCCCATCATAGTCTTGACCATGCATGTGATGAAAATGAATTCAAGCTTGAACTGTAAAGCCAAATTCACCTGTTATTTTGTAGGTTTTTAACCCCATACAGAAATTACCTGCATACAAATTCTAAATCACGGGAAAAAATAAAAATGCGAGAGCATAACACATAGAACACATATACACAGAGATTTCCCACTGGATCCCAAAACCGGGACTACCAGCTTGATTTTTCATTATGTTCCTTTCAATGTT
>APFE031039620.1:0-11206 GCA_000404065.3 Pinus taeda
TTCTCACTCTCTTGTTTGAGCACACAAGTGCACCTTAAAGGCCTCTTGTGAGCTTTGTTGAGTTTAGATGTGCCCTCCTAATCAAGCCTTCTTATCTTAACTCTCTCACACACCTATCATGAGAAGATAATTATTTGAGCCAGGTAGTCATAGAATAGATGTTTTGAGACTGATTTTTCCTTTCCATGAATGATATTCTCTCATAGGAGTACTATCTCATGATGACAAGATGATGCTGAAAGTAGATAGCAAGAAGAATGCATAAAGAAACACCTATTGAGAAGAAGAACAAAAGGGAGCTATTATGGAGACATGAAGCATATCATGGACTGGGAAAAAAATAAGACATTGCATGATGATTTAGAGGATTCTGATATTGATCAAATCCCCCTTGGAGAGTGAATGCGAGAAACAAAGCAAATATTCCACGAAGATTGATCTGTAATGAAACTTGAAGGTGATGGAAAAATTGCAAGTAAATTTTTTATGTATTTTAGCCAATGGATCACTTTGAAAAACACATAAAATATTGGTTTTTAAACTTATTTAACAGCATAATTAGAGACAAAATACCATATTAGAAACACATGAGAAAATTATAAAGGATTTCACCCTCTATTGGGCTACATCCCCTGGTCCAAGTTCTAATGTTGGGCCTCTTTCATTAAGTGCTCAAATTTGTATTTACATGGATTTACAGTGCTTAAAATGTAAAAATTGTGTCTCCAATGGCTTCAGAACAGTCAAAAACCCCTAGTTGGGCTTTTGTTGGGCTTAATTTGGCCAAAACCCGAAGAAGTTATGTTCTCTAGAAGTTTTCCCTCCTAACTAATCTACAAACTGGACAGATTTTTTATCCATTTGTTGACGGTGTCGGACGCACCAACATCTCAGGTATCTCCCCTGTAAAAAGTCCCAATTAGACCTCAGATCGTTTGGTGTAGGACTCCCAGCAGTAGGTCGTATGGTATCGCCTTGATAATGGTTTCACACAAAGGCAAGTAAGATGTCCCTGTTGGTAGAAAGGGTGTGACATATGCAGTAAGTCAAGGAAGGTGCATGAGCAATTCTAACACATGGAGGGTGAGGTGAGTGCGCCCCTTGGAAACCTGTGAAAGCACGAAGTTAAGAAGGGAACACACGAGCTAAGATGCATCACAACATGGAAGGCAAGTGAGCTAGCAAACCAAAGTGATGGTTAAACCAACAACATGTTTCAGTAAGATTCATACATACATATACAGAAAATAGCTACACATGCATGCGTAAGCAAACATATACATATATCATTTAGAGGAGACAAGATAGCCGAAATAAAATACAACATATGCATGAAACATGTTGGCTCTGTTATATTAACAAGTGTAAGTTCCAGTCATACAATACATCCATGTCCAACCACTAGTTCCGATAATGGAATGTTACAGTCACTACCACTTGCTCCTCCAAAGAGATTTACTAGCTCTGCATAGTGGAGAAGCCAAGGATCGTTACAATATTGTCCAAGCTCTCTCTGAGATAGTCCTATCGGAAGCTTAGCTGACCAAAAGCCTCTACAATGATTTATGAGGGACTATATACAGCGAAGGGTGGGGTGGCGCTTGACATTCCCCTTTGTGATTGTTCAACTATCCTCATGACTCTTCAACTACTCTATGATTTATACATTCAACTATCGACACTTGAACGTCCACTTGACAAGACATTACATTACAATGCACATGTGCTCATGTGAGACAAAATTGCTTGAGCCAACCATGCAAGACATCGCTGACACTCAGACCATTATGGTGAGACCAAGTCTTTGACATCCTTGTGATGGTCAAAGGTGGTGAGCCGATGCCAAGCTTGGTTGTCTGTGCGGTCAATGGTGACATCTTACTTAAGCAAACTCTTGCCTTTGTTGCATCCAGGTACACTAATATGGATCCTTCATCCAACTCGTCTAGTAGCATGCGCATGGTCATCTTGGGTGTGACCGTACCAACAACATGTTGATGCATAGTGTCTGCACTGATCTCCAAGTATGTGTTGGTGGTCGTGCGCATCAAATTGTCAAAATACATGTTCAACTCCAGTTGGACTTGCTTCTTGTCTTCGCCTCAGTGAGTGTGCCAAATGGGTGGGATTGCATGTGTGTGCACAATTACATGCATGTTGTTGAATTCCCTTGCATGCAATCAACAACACTACTCACCTTGTCTACTCCATGCCATCTACTGGGATGGATCTATAACTTGTACGAGCACAGTTTCATCTGTCTGTGCATGTTGCACCCCATATTGTACCTGTTCTTGCTGCAACTCATTCTCTTGTCTTTGTAGCTCATGTTCTTCCTTGAGTTGTTGCCTCAGCACATGCAACTCCTTCTCTATCTTTTTCTATGACTTCGCACGATCTTCATGTCACGCCATCACCTCATAGCCTCAATCTCCAAAGCTATTTTCGTCATGAGTGGATCTACTTTGAACTTGCAGCTTTTCTTTGCCTTTATGTTGTCAACAACCTTTCTCTTCCATTCGTCGCGTGTGGGTGTGATGCCTTCTACTGCTGTTGATGGTGTTGCTAATTGTGATGCTACTTCCATTGATCTTGATATCCTTGTCCATGAACAACTTGATGTCTTCATGGATAGGCAATTTCATATAAACTTGATCGACTGCATCCCTAGTTGTCCTCTTAACAGTGTCTTTGACTCTACTCTCCTGGAAGTCATTGTACTTGTGCTACTAAGAGACAGATGAAAACTATGATGCCTGGAGATAGAGAAACACTCATGGCAAGCGATTTGTCAATCGAAACTCAAAAAAAACTTGAAGACTGACTTGCAACATACCTGTGTGATTGAACGTGAAGGTTGCGCAATTTCTGTTAGGAGGTTGGGAGACTGACTGCCAAAACTGCACAAGGCACAGTCTGGGTTATCAAGAGGCTGAGTGACTACTGGAATTGCACAATGCATAGTCCATCCTAGCCTACTAAGGACTAAAACTGCATGATGCACAATTTGAGTCAGCAGTGACATGCAACCAGCAAACTGCATTGCACAGTTTCTTGTGCCAGTGGGACACTCCCTCCAAGAATTGTGCCATGCATGCCTCGAGGTTAGTGCTGGGCCAGACTTGCACAATTTCTGGATGGAAGGAAGAGGCTTCGCTTCCGGAAATGCACAATGGTAGCCAAGCAAGGCACGGTCCGTGCCAAGGCAACCTAGTCCGGCCAATGGGCGACTGAAAACATGTGAAATATGAATGCATGGTGAGATGAGTGCAAACAAGAGTGAATGATAATACATGCAAACAAGAAGTGTGGGATTCAGAAAATAGGAAAGCATGTGTGTGTGTGAAGTGAGTTTCCACAACAATGACTGTCCGTGCAAAAACAATGTCATGCATGTGACAACAATGAGATGCAAATGAAAACTAAAATGATGCTTCTACAAGCTAACATATATCAAATCGACAACAAATGCTCACTGAAATCAAGCAGATAGCACTCACACAAAGCAAAACACAAAAAGTGACAGAAACGCAACACAAGACATGAAAGACAGGCTTACCCAAAAACAATTGAGCCGAATGTGCCAACGACTCCTAGATGCAATGTGGGATGTCAGAGTTGTAGGGTCAATGTGAGGAATGAGCTCTGAAACATTTGGTTGATGAGTTTTTATAAAATCAAGGTTGTGATGTGCAAGCCACAAATCTAGGAATAGTGACACATGGTGGGAGGTTTCTGAAATGATCCTTGCATGTAACCTCCAGCTACTAAAAATAGATCTCTGAGTCAAGGGATGCCTTTGCATGCTGCCTTGGGAGAAGCAGTCCATGCATGTAAATCAGTATTTCTTGGTCTCGGAGGGAATTGGTCAACCCAATGGCACATGCAGTAGCCTGCTCAGTTAAGGGGAAAATTTGCACATTTCTGGGAAGGAGCTAGGCTGGCTTCCTAGAAGGATTGCGTAATTTTTGGGCTAAGCAGCTGATTGCTACCCAGAATTGCACAATTTTTGGGCTGAGCAGCTGACTGCTGGGACATATTGCACAGTTTTTCCAATGAAGGTTGATAGGAAGGATTGCGTAATTCTGGAGCCCAGCAGGTTGATAGACAGGATTGCACAATTTCTGGAGGGAAGGTTGGTTCCCCTCCAGAATTGCACAATTTCTTGAGGCAATTGCTCAGCTTGCAGCTGGACCATTTCTTGAGGAAGTTGCTCAGCTTGCAACTGGACCAAGTTTGGAGAAACATTCTGTGAGGGGAATGCAACAAGCTATCATGCATAGGCTGGTAATCTACTAGAAAACTACTGAAGCTTGTGTACTTGACAGGGAAAGACATGCTACTAAGGATGGTTGTTAGGGAGGATCCAAAACAAAGCTAAGGAAAAAATTTAGAGGGTGGTTGACCCACTACAACACCATCCTACGAATCTACCTTTTTCGGGGCTTGCTAAGTGCCAATTTCTCCTTGCACTTGTGAGATTCGCGTCAAATTTGGTGCAAACTGCCTCTTACTTTAATTGCCCAATAAGGCCCGTGGCAGAAAAAATGGGCCACATGGGGTCATGCACCTAGGGGTTGTGGCTAACCGCTGGTCCCTGTCGGCATAGACCTCAAATATTCGGCAATTGGTTCTATGGACGCCATATAACCAATGACGTTCATGTTTTTTAGTGCATGAACAATGAACTCTGCCAAGCTCTCCACTGTGGTCATATCGTAGTGTTGAAGTTGTGGGTTGGTCCCTATTTCTCTATGCCTGATGGTCGAGCCCTTCTATACAAATGTGATGTGGTTACATGGTGATAAGGTGACTGAGGGCTAGTCCCCAAACTCTACCCCGCAATTGTTGGCACTTTGGGTGTATATGTCATGGTCCGGTGATTATAACATGTGGTGTCTGAACCTTGGGCTAGGGTTAAGCCCAATCCCTTGACTCCCCTGCCTGTTGTCTCATGGGCATGGGGTGACTGGGGGTCAAGGCTTAGCCCTAGCCCTATCCACCAATACCAAACTACATTCAATTTAAATATAATTTTGCCACTATACATAACAATAAACACTATGTGCATAAGAGGTAAGGCATTGCATTGTTGGTTCAGAGGTCTTGTGTTTAAATTTCCCTGAGGCAGTTTAGCTATACAAAAAAATTATTGAACCCCTGGGGTGCCATGTGGCAGTGCATGAGTAGGCCAAGTGGCATCCCACCATTGGTCCAACTCAAAACTTCATTCACCAATCAAATGCACAGAAAATTTGACCAACGCGGTGAGGCCATGTGGATGCCTACCATTGGCCCAAGAAACATAGTCAACCTGTCCAGTCACCCTGCGCAATCAGAGTACGCTCTTCCCAGTCAGCAGTTTTGTAACCAGCCTGCTAATTTTTACCTGTTTCGAAAAATGATCAGAATGTGATATCAAGAGCATACAATATCAATTTTGAGTGATTCAAACTGTGTTGGATTCAGGAGAGTCACATAGTCATATATGGACAAAATGTCTTTAGGAGAAGTCCAAAGTCACATAGAGAAGTCAAAATGTCATTTATAAGTCCAAGAGTTGTTTAGAAGTCCAAAATACATAATGGAAGTCAAAGAGTCATGAGGATAGTTCAAAGTTCATGAATATATCAAAGGTCATTCCTCTTGTTATAAAAGAAACCTCATAACTCAAGGAAATGGCTTTTTGGAGGCTAATATTTGTATATCTAGTCATGGATTCTTTACTTGGCATAGGAGAGAATATTTATTCTTTGGAGAAGCAAGAAGTAACTTAATGTTCCACTGTTGGAACTAATGCCTCATCATTGTAACTATGTACTTGGATCTTTCACCTAATTGAAGTTCTATGAGCCAACACATTTTCATGCATGTATTGCAAATGTTTTAGGACTATCATTGGGATGTTTACGATGTATGTTGTGTTCATATGTACTGGAGAAATTGAACTATTTCAATGGCTTTAGTACTCATATTATTGAATGTGTGTTGTATTCACTTTAACATCGCTATGTGAACTATTTTTCTAATGAATATTTGTATGCTCTTATGTGTCTCTGTTAGCTTAGTATTATTAATTTCCTTCTATAGCCTCACATTTTTCTCTCCCCTCCTGAAATTCTCCTTTTACACATTACAATTGGTGTTTCACAAAGTCAACTTACTTTCTTATTCAAGGTTTATGTATATAATATTTTATGTTATCCATTGAAGCCAAGATGAACCTTTGTGTTATGTTGGTCGGGTTGATACTCTGGATGACTCTCCTATTCCAAACAGTGTGAGGTATAATTGGGAATTCACATTAGGGAGACCTCATGTATGTTGGTGGTATCTAGCACCGTCAACATTTTTGCGCTAGGAGGGCTAGATGACAAGATGTTCCCTTTGAGTTTGTGTTGAATCTCTTATCTTTAATGGATCATTTTCAAATCATAACCCTAGAGTGTTTTTCTAATCTACTTGATGGTAAAATTTAAATCTCCATGAAAATTATTCATGTCTTGTCTCAATTCAGTTTTTATGGCAAGGGTGGTACACTTTTGTCCAAACACATAAATGATTTTCTTGGTTTTTGTAAATCTCTTGAATTCAATGATGAAGATGTTATTTGTATTCTATTCACCCTCACTCTTGAAAGTTGTGTTAATCAATGGTTTCATACCTTACCATTTGTTTCCATTCATTATTTTTGTTAATTTCTTAAGGAGATTCAACAAGATTTTGATAGTTATGATTATCGAGAAGTTTATAAAAGAATTAATCGGCGTATAATGGATCCTAATGAATCAATTGATGATTTTTCTAATAGATTCCTTCAATTATGTTATGAGTTTTGTGAAGAAGATATGGATTGGGATTTATTAAAGAAATTTTTTTAACATTTGGTTCATATCTCTTCGAATTAGTGTGAATATAAACCACTAGACGTTCCTATTCTCCCTACTTTAAGAAAAATTGAGACACCCCCAATCTCAGAGGAATAGCCTATTGTTCCTTTTGTTCCTTGTACTCCTCTTTTTCCAGTACCAATTTGGTTGCCTTCTTGTGATAATGTTGAAGTTGGGAAATCTGCAAATAAAATTCCTAATCCATCTTCTCAACGATCATCCATTTCCCATTATCCATTTCCCCTTGATCTGCTTGATAAGGCTCTTCTAAAGCAAAGTATCGATCAAGAGCAAGGTAGTCAAATTTCACAGGTAGAGGAGAAGCAAGGTGAGGATTCATTTGACCTTTATTCTCTTTTTTAGAATCCTCCATGTTGATATTATGATCTCTCATCCTTGGTGATTTTGAACCTAGCAATCTTGGTTATGTATTAAATGAAATTGATTTTTCTAATCAATCTGAATTATTGGACAACCTCCATTCTGTTGATTATGACTATGTTATTGTGTATAATGATGGTTGCCCTAGTGCACCTTTTGATCTTTCGGTTCTAAAGAGAACTTTGTTTCAAATGATTTAGATGTTGAACCTAATTTATTTAAAGAAGATGTTCTTATTACAATTCCCTCTTCACCTCACTATCCCTTGTGTCTAACCTTTTGTAAGACATTAACTTGTGATGGAGATACTCCATCTAATGAGTTGGATTTTGAATTGACACATGGTAGTGAGATCATTTGTGATGAAGAGGAAAGTAAAGAAATATTTGAGTATTGTTTCCATCCCTTATCATATTTAATTTTGCATGAAGAAAATTCTTCCATTCGGGTTACCCTTGAGATTTGTTCATTCTATCCATCTTTGGATATGCAATTGGAAGAACCTTATGAATTTGGTAATTTTTTTGTTGAAGATGTAAGCTATGACCAAATCAGTGATGTAAGTGGATACCATTTGGATAGTAGTGATCTTAATGAAATTACCAGCAATAGTTTTCCCTGCACCATACATAATCTAATTCAATCCTCAAAATGAAATTTTACAATTCTTGAAAGTCTTGGAACTCACACAAAAGTTGAGCCACTTCTTCCGTTGATGGTTATGTCAGGTTCTCGCAACTTTGGTGAGGCCCCTAAACCCAACAATCTAGTTGAGTTATTGTTAGTTGAATTCAATTAATTGAGTTGCAGTCATTACTTGATCTAATTGAAGGTCATTTGAGTAGTTAATATTGTTCTTAACTCACTAATCTCTTAGTTAACTACTCAATCAACTAAAAATAGACACAATCGTGCATGGAATTCAAATTTCCTGGTGGAGGTGGAGGAAAAGGCATGTTTTTTTACTGTTGAGTGTACAGTTATTTTGCACTAAGCAGGTGATCATTTCCTCAAACTATTGCACAATAGGGGCTAATTCCTCCAGGATTGCACAAGGAAATAGGAGATTAGTTGCGGGTTGAATTGGCTAAGTGTTGGCCAGAGAAAGTCAGGAAGCAGGAGAACAAGATTACAGTGCAGGGTGTGCTTCAGAATTGAAGCAAGACATTGCATTTTTTTCTCTTTTCATCTGAATTAATGCAAAGTAGTGAGGGGTTTTTGCCAATTGGGTTCCCCTAGAAATCACGGTGTACTTTTGGTTTTTATTATTGCATGTCTATGTATGTTGTTCTAAATAGTGATTTTCATTCCGCAGATTAATAGAGTAGAATTTATATCTCCTAATTTCAATTTGATTTCTTGAGCAGTTGAAATTTCTATCAGATTTCTACAGTTCAAGATGTATCATATTCTAATCATATCTACCAAAAATAGTATGCACAACTTAAAATTATTTTTGACCCCATTTGAAGGGTTTTTAAAGTTTGAGCTAAAGGGATATTATAAAGAGATTAAAAATCAATATAATAATAGAAAATTTAACCATTTCCTCCAATTTCAAAACATATATGGACATTTGGAAGAAGAAGATGGAATTGGTTATTTACAAGAAAGAATATTTGCATGTGTTGGAATTAAAGGGAGGGAATAGCTTATAAAAATGTAGTTTTTGTGAACTAAGGATTGGAAATTTTTTGTTAACCAAGATAGTAGAGGTGATAGCAGAAAAAATAAGGGAAACCATGGGATGGGTTGGAACCCCAAACTAGTGGATCCATTACTTTTCTACAAGCTTGTATTGTGGCCTCCCTTTCCTCCTAGATATGGAAAATGTAGCCACATATTCCTGGGAAATTTTAGATGGAATGGAAGGTTTCGTAGATTTCCTCCCTCACTAAAATTAATTTGAGTATTTTTATATTGGAGCGATCAAAACATTATGTGAAGTTTTCCCACTTGTTTATATGTTTATATATCTCAAAAATGTATTACATATTTCAAAAGTTTGCAATCGTTTGTTGATAAATGGATATATTGTTATTTAATGCCTTGGTCATTTATTATTTTCTTCGATAATTTTTCTTGAAAATGGTTACATGCTTTTTTATAAATCCCATCACTTTTTATTTTTCCAATTCTTGAATATCTAAGATTATCTCTCTTTAATATTTCCAACATTTACAAATATTTACATTTTCAATGTAACAACCCTCGTTAAAAAACTCATGTAAAAATATATAAGAACATGGTTCATGGGACACGTATTCCAAGTTGAATATTGGGAAAGACATCCTAGGGGGTGTTAGTTTGGTTTTTTATGGCTAAGGAAACTGGAAAAGGAAATGGCTAAGGATTTGGAAAGGAAAAATGGTGTTTTTGGCACATTTATTTATGAAAATAATGGAAATTAGGAGAAAAGGAAGGTGAAAGGTCACAAGTTGCCTGTGAGGAGGAAAATGAAGGAAAATATTAGAAAATGAAGAAAATAGAGGCCTCATTGATAAAAAGGCTTATGAGGATCAGTGGGCAGGGCTTGATCAGTTCAGTTTTGGATCTTTCTCATTACTCTCTCTCTCTCTCTCACTCTTGGACACTTAGAATTTTCTTGGAGCACTTTGGCATTGGAGCAAAAATGGAAATAAGGCTAGAGGAATCAAATATCAAGCAGGGAACGTCCAGATAAAGCAGCTACAACATGCTTCATTGCAGGTATTGACTTGCATGCTTATTTTCCTTACTAGATTTGGCAAGCATGGGATTGCATGTGTTTATTTTCTACAATGGCATGGGTTTTTCCATGTGTGCCAGTGTTCTCAGCCTAGCCTCGCCATTTCCTTATAGGTTTGATGAAATGGGTTCTCTCATTCGGTTTATGTTGGGTGGTCGGATTGGATTCGAAGATGAGTGGGGTGGATCTCTGAATTGACAAACACATGGTCTAGTGGTCCCTGAACGGGACTATAGATCACGAAGCCACTAGCCTAGTAACCCCTGAATCGGACTTCAAGTTGTGGTAAAGCTAGATTGTCTACCTCGGTGGCCTAGGAATCCTTATCAGTGAATGGTGGGATATATGATAAAGCCAAGAGGTGTATTTTCTCTCTGTTAGGCCTAGTGATCCCGAGATGAGATGCATGGTAAAGCCTACAGAGTATGTCTTAGTATAGGGTCTTGTGATCCCTGGATGAGACTGTGCATGCATGGTAAACCCTGAGAGACTATGAGGCACTCAAATTCCTCACGGTGTAGGTGGATAATCCAGTGGCATCCATGTTGATTGGTGTTTTTGGTGTCTTCTATGAGTCGCACATTCATGCTTGGAATATGGCATGGGGGTGATTGGCTGAAGAGAGACTTGGCTCAACCAATCTATGATCGTGTGGAATGTGGTAGTCCCATCTCCCATTAGTTCATTGCATTCATTAACGAGAAATACATTCCCCTAATTTTCATGTATAAATGTATTGATGTATATGTCGATTTTGATGGTTGATATGTTTATGGTAATTTTGTTCCTATTATGCTAGTTATATGTATATTATATGACAATAGTGTTGAGATTGCAACAAGATGATGGAGCTTAGTGAAAAGAGTCGCCTTCACTAAGTGGGCCCGCAGGCTATTTTTGGCGCAAGTCTATTTTTAGACTATGTCTATTTTTAGACATATGGATCATGTCTATGGATTGCAGGTTGCTGTTATGGATGATTGATCAAGTTGGGAAAAATAGATGGACTTCTATTTTTGATGAAAGTGTGAGTGATCACAGTGTGAGTGATCAAGTCTATTTTTAGACTGGCTGTCAAAAATAGAAAAGTCAAATATTATTATCTCACAATAATAATTGGACTATAAACTTAATCTTATTCTCTTGGAGCACTTCAGTTTGAGCTACAGAGGTGGCACATGCAGCTGTCAGAAGGAAATACGCTTTT
>APFE031039629.1:0-18801 GCA_000404065.3 Pinus taeda
CTATGGAGTCATACTTCTCCCCCATAGCATCAACCCAAATCGGTTGCTGCACTGCTTCCTCAAAGGAAGATGGCTCGGTCTCAACACATTCCCCAGCAAGGACCATGTATCCAGTGTGCCTCTCAGGTGACCTCTTCTGTCTACATTGATAAGATGGTGCTCCCACATTCTCTCTCGCATCCTCCAACAATCTGTCAGTGTCGTTTGTGCGCTTTTTTCCATCTCTAGAAGACTCTGCTTGAGTGGATGTCTCCACTCCTGGAACCTCTAAATGTGGCTACTCCACACTAGTCTGAGGCTCCTCCTCCTTAGGAACTGTTTGGTCAATTTAGTGTCCTAAATTGCTCTACATAAATTATCAATTCAGGTATCATAAATTGATGAAGTGTAGTGCACTATATGTGCTAGATGACCCTTCTTAATTCATTGTTTTTGTGTTTTATGTTGCTTTGGGGGTTTTTGGTCCTTTAGTTCCTAATAGATTACAATGTAACTGTTAAAATCCTAATTAAATCTAACTTCTGCAAAGAATGCTAAGAATCTAAAAAGGAGAAATAAAAGTGCTTTAAGCAAGATTTGGAAGTAAAGTTTAATCAAGAAATGAAAACGGAGTTTCTATTTCTGCTCTTATCATTGTTTCAAAGTCATGAACTAAAAAGTAAAAAGTAAATTTGCAACTATTGTCTAATCAATTATAGAAACAAGATTGAATGAAATACTAAAACTGAAAGTGAAATTGCAACTATCTATTATGGAAACAAAACCAAAATGAAATACTGAAACTGAAAGTGAGATTATAACTAATGTTTAGTCTATTGCAGGAACAAAACTAAATGAAAAATTGAAAGTGAACTTGCAACAAAACTAAATGAAATACTTAGTTACTTTGCCTCTCAATTTTGGAAGACAAACCTCCTTGTGATGACATTTTGAGGAATTTTGTATTTCATTATTCTAAGAGAAGATAAATGCAAAAACGCAGAAAAGACTCATTACATGAATGAAGTATGCAGCCACTTAGTTTAAGATGAGTTATCAACTAGAAGGGCTTTTTAGAAACATTCATCTACACCATGAGTCACTAAACTAGTAATAAAATGGGAAGAACGGTAATGGCACTGATCAATCTAATTGAAAACTTAAAGACTAGTGAAATTGCAAATGAAACAAATACTCTACACTGTTGAATTCAACTTCTAACTACTGATAAAAACTAGAAAGAAATTAAGCAAAGAGAAATCTATTCTGCACTGAAAGAAGCTATTATGCATTAGTAAGAAGATGACAAGAATTACATTATAAACAGGGTTAGTATGAAAAATTGTTATGAAAACTATGGAAGAAATGATGAATTTACAGTTAACTAGAAAAGATAAAACAAAATGAAATAAAACCTCAGTCAGCGCAGGGGCCCTCTGCAACTAATCAGGTTATGCGTACTTAATCAATCTCCAAGCAACTTCTTCACATATCCATAAAACTTTTGGTCTTCATATTAAAAACAGGAAATGAGTTTTTCAAAATTACAGAGCAGTAGTCTGAGCTTAATACATGTGGAAATTCAAACTGGTTCTGAGTTCTTTACACATGTATCTAATGCAACTGTTTGTGGAGAAAAATAAGCTACAACCAAAAACACGTAGTAGACAGGCATACGACATTTGATTCCTCAGCTGCTGGAGACATAAATCCAAGATGATGGTTGTTGGATTCGGTTTGCACATATGGTTGTTGGAGTTCGAGGGTTCAGGAAGTTGTTTTGGATAATGCTTCCCATCACTATGAAACGTGTTGATTATCCACGAAACGGAGTCCTGTTGCCTTTGGTCTCTAAGTTTGACTTCTACTTTGAACGGAGTCTTGTACCACTTCCTTGTCGACCTGGGCTAGGTGAATAGGACACAATCCATGTCATGATGTTTTCCAAGCTTCCCGTGTAGCTAGTTTCTCCTTCTGACACCTGGAACCTGTTAAAGCATGGAAGTAGCTGCGGAATAGCTGATTAGCTGCAGAATAGGCTTCGTTCCATAGCTAAAAGACAAAAACTTATTCAAATAGCAAAACATAAAAACATAATATGTAAATCACTAAATGTCCTCCTTAAGGCAATGTATACTGGTCATTGATGATAGGAATGCATTTCTTCATAGAAAAACAAAGAAAAAGGGATGAGAAAAGTTGCTAAGGAAATAACAGTTTTGAGGTTCAACATAACCCCATTGCAAAACTATTGCATGTCCCCATGCAATCAAAATTGTGAACTCCTTCCTCCTATTGCATTTGTTCTGATACGTCTACCAACACATCCAACTTCCTCTTCTTGCTTTTCTTTTCTCTGATTTCCATCCTTGGCTTCCTCATAAGAAATTTGTATTTAAGGTTAATAAGTGTTCTATTCAGTGTCTTATTTTTGTTTTTCAGTTTCCTGTTCTTCTTGTACCATATTCCCAAGTGAATCATAGTGTTGTCATGAATAGCTCTATCCAGCTTATCCTGTTCCTTCAAGGTTTCATTTTCTCTTTGGATGTGCCTGTTTAGAATTTCTAGCTCAAAAATCTCTTGTTTGAGAGAGCTAGTTAAAGTTTCTTGTGGGGTGACAGGGTCCTCTGGATTAGCTAAATTTCTTGGGTCTACTAAGGTACTTTTTTTCTCTAATGACTCTATGTAGTCATATATTTGTTGTTGTATTGGATCAATGCCAGGAGAAGCTCTACTTGGGCTACCTTCAAAATTTTGTGGAGGAGAGTTCTGTGGAATTTATTCATATGGAACACTGTCAGGGGACTGAACTGGGGTTTCTTCCTCTAAATTTATAAACTGGGCCTCTTTTGAATTCACCTTCTTCACCTTGCCTCAGAGTCTAGAGCTCCTCCTCAAGTTTTGGAAGCCTATGGTTTCTTCTTTTGTGTCATTTTTCATCTTTCCTTTCTCCTTATTTTTCTTGATTTTCTCTTTGATCTTGGTTAGTCTTTCAGAAAGCAGTTGTTCATCCTCTTTAGGTGATGAAGATCCAGGAATATCCTTGTTGATTTCTTCAACCTTATCTTTCATTTTTCTCTTCGACTTAGTTTGCTTTCTGATCTATGTTTTAGGAGCCATTTATGTATCATCTTTTTGTGAGGAGCTTTCAATGTTGATATCTCTTCTTCTACGTATTTTAACATGACTTCCTTAAGATAAATCTGGAGCATCTTGGAAGAGATTCCTTACCAAGAAGTCTTCCCATGTATTCCCTACACTTCTCAAATGAAATTCCACTAAAATCTTCACTAGTCCGTGGTGATATAAAGTTGTTTCTATTGATTCAACTTTCTTTTGGACATTGGTTGCCATTCTTCTCAGACTATTCAGAAGGAAAAAGGGAAGATTGGGGGTTTCGTTCTCTATAAAATTCATTAACAATCTTATATGATAAACATACATAGATCCAAACCTCCCTTCACATATAATCAATTTTTGCAATATTAAGAACATGCTATTCCATTTGTTTTTGAGTGCTGAGGTTGGAATCCCTTTTCTAAGAACTGAAATATCCATACCTGGGTTTTTAAGAATCGCCTTCCAAGATTCATCATGAAACTCTTTGTTTTTGAACCATCTTTCTCCTAGCCTTGGGAGTTCTGTTGCTTCTGCTATGAAGGACTCCGTAATTGCAAATTTGATACCCCCAATTTCCACTTTGGTACCATCAAAGGATCTTGCAAAGGATTTAGTGATTTCTTTGTGGTAACCGTCAAATTTTTCAATAAAACACAACCACCCAGCCTTCTATAACATCCCCTTGAGATGCGGATATCCCTCCACGTATTTTACCCCTACAGGCTCAGTTCTAATAGTAAACCCCATAACCTATGTTCTCAGTTACCCTTCAAAACTACTCTCACTATCTAAGAAATGGAATGATTGCGTATATGGTAATGGAGTGACTGGGTATATAGAAGTAGAATGATTATGGATATGGAAACAGGGTGACAGGATATATGGAAACAGAATCACTGTGAATATGGAAATAGAACCACTATATATACGAAATATATGGAAATAGGGTGACTGTATACACGAAATATATGGAAACAAAGTGACTATATATACGAAATGTATGGAACAGAGTGACTATATACACAAAGTGGCTACGTAAATATGAGAGAAAAACTTAAGAGTTGGCATGTAATAAATAAATAATCAGGGTTTGAAGAGTCGTATATAGGTAAGTCATGTCGTTAATCTGACCGTTAACAAATGTAGCTGTAGAGGTCCGGTTAAGTACGAGTTGTGGAGTTTGAAGCAGAGATCGGTTTATGAAATAATCATTGAACCATTTGTCATTAAAGGCAAAAGATATGGCAAAGACATCGTGGTGGTCAAATCAAATGATGGTTAATCAAGGAGTCATGTGATCATACATATTATGCAAACTTATGTTTTTAAATTACTTTTTGAAATACATTTTTGTATTTACCTATGGAACCTTTACCTTCTGCTTGCTAATATTTTGATGTTTGCTCCACAGGTACTTTAGGCATGATTGGTCTTCAAAGTTGATTTTTTTCTTCAATTACCTGCATAAAGATTTTATTATGAACTGGATACTTATGCTTGGATTGATAAACAAATTGTTGTTGTAGAATCAAATTAGCTACAGAACAGGATCAGCTGTGGAACGAAATCAGTTGCAAAACGTGAGACAAAGAGTAAAATATGGCTTATGAATGGATGAAATGGAAATGGCTGTGTAAGTGAAAATAAGACATAAATGAAAATGGAAATGAAAGAAATGCTGGAAAAGGAAAAATTTATTGGTGAAATATGGCAATGGAATGAAGTGAAACTGTAAAGGTAAAACAAAGTGAGATGAGATGAGACAATGAATTTTACAGAATGCAGAGTTACTGTGGATTTTTGTCACCACTTTTTTAGAAAGGAAATGGAAAATATAGGGTGTTAGAATCTTCTGATTGTCACCTTGTATTTTCTGTATAAGCATGCCAATCAATGATTGGTTTTCAACCTTATACAATTTATTATTATTATTTTTAGATAGGAAAAATGAAGACTAAGTTGGTGGAGAAGAAGGATTCTTCTTCACTAACTTCATTTCAGAATTGTTTTAGAAGATCTTGATGAACTCCTCCTTTGAAATTGGTTTTTGATATATTTTCAATCTGTGACCATTCACAAGAAGAGGAGTTTGGCTTTCATCTATTGTTTTGATCCTCATTGCTCCATTACTAAAGAATTTTTCAATCTCATATGGCCCAAGCCAATGAGTTTGAAACTTCCCTTGAAAATACTTAAACTTTGAATCAAATAACAATGCCCAATCTCCCTCTTGAAACCTCTTGTCCTTGATGTATTTGTGATGTCATTCAACCCTCTGCTGTTCGACTATACCAGTCCTTTGAACTGCCTCTTGTCTGATTTCATCAAGTTCATTTAATTGCTCCAGTCTATTCTTTTGAGCCTCTGATAATTCCATCCCCAACTGGATTGCCATCTTGAAAGTTCTGATTTGGAACTCTATAGGGAACATGACTTGTTTCCCATAAATAAGTTCATAGTGTGTATGTCCCGTTGTGTTCATCCATGTAGTTCTATAGGCCCATAACGCTTCAGGAAGCCTTTCTGCCCAATCTCTTCTATGTAGATGCACAGTCTTAGTGAGGATTCCTTCAATCACTTTATTTGTAGACTCCACTTGACCATTTTCTTCTAGATGATAGGGAGTAGATTTCCTATGCTTGATCTTGTATTCCTCCAGAAGCCTTTCCACCATGTTGGATGTGAATTGAGATCCCTGATCTGTCACAATATCTCTTGGACCACCAAAACGAGTGAAGATGTCCTCAAAAAGAAAATTAACTACAGATTTTTCGTTAGCAAAAGGTAATGCTTTGGCTTCTACCCATTTGGTGACATAATCAGTGCATACCAATATATACTTTTTTTTCTTAAATGGAGGATTAATTGGTCCAATAAAGTCTAAAGCCCACTTTTTAAAGGGTTCAATAATTACTTTAGTTTGTAATGGCATTTCATTTGAGGGAGCAGGTTTCCCTATCCTTTGGCAGCAGTCGCACCTCTTGACATATTCTTTAGCATCTTTGAAGATGGATGGCCAATAATATCCTAAAGAAAGGATTTTATAGGTTGTTCTCTTGTCAGCAAAGTGTCCACCACATGGCTCATCATGGCATGCTTTGAGAATATCAGGCATTTCATCTTCGCTAACACACCTTCTGATCATAAGATCTGGCCCTGTTTTATACAATTCGTTAGCGATCCATGAATATCTTGCACTTTCTTGAATAATCTTTCTTTTCTCTCTAGGAAATAAATGTGAAGGTAACTTCCGTATAACCAAGTAATTAGCAACATCTGCAAACCAAGGAGTTTGAGTAGTTACTGCAAAGAGATATTCATTAGGAAACTTATCTTCAACTGGAGAATCTTCTTTGATATTTTGAATCCTGAACAAGAAATCAGCAACTGTGTTTTGTTTTCCAGGTCTATCTAGCATAGTAATGTTGAATTCTTGCAAAAGTAAAAGCCGTCTTGTAACTCTGTCATTAGTAATAGGTTCATTCATCAAATATCTAATTGCAAAGTGATCTGTATGAACAAAGGTTTCATATCTTGTTATATAATGTCTGAACTTGTTAATTGCATGAACAACAACTAAGAATTCCTTTTCATTCACAGTATAATTCAACTCAGTGGGAGTCAAATTTTTACTTGTATAGTAAATGGCATAAGCAATCAAATATTTTTGTCACAATATAGCTCCCGAAGCTGTATCTGAAGCATCTGTGGAAATATGGAAAGGAATTTTCCAATTTGGACCTCTTAAAATAGGTGCTTCAAAGGTTTTTGCTTTCAAGGTTTCAAATGCTAATTAGCAATCAGGATTCCAACTAAATTCACAATCTTTTGTAAGCAATTTGAAGAGTGGAGATGCTATTTTAGTGAAGTTTTCTATAAATCTTCTATAGTATCTTGTAAATCATAGAAAAATTCTAACATCCTTTTGGAAATTTGGAATGGATAACTTAGAGATGACTTCAACTTTAGATCTGTCAACTTTAATCCCATCTCCCGAATTGTGATGTCCCAAAACAATACCTTTTGTAAACATCATAAAACATTTGTCATGGATTAGTGAAAGGTTTGTTTCTTTATATCTTTTAAGAACTTTTTCCAAATTTTCCAAAGCTTCTTCAAATGTGTTTCCATAGACTGTAAAATCATCCATATATACCTCTACATAATCATGTATTAGATCAGAAAAAATTCCTAGTACTGCTCTTTGGAATGTTGCAAGTACATTAAATAACCCAAAAGGAAGTACTCGATAGGAAAAAGTTCCCCATTGACAAATAAATGTGGTTTTATCTTGATCCTTAGGTGCTACCTGAATTTGATTATAACCACTAAAACCATCCAAAAATGAGAAATACTTCTTACCTGCTAATATATCTAACACTTGATCTATAAAAGGCAAAGGAAAATGATCTTTAAGAGTTGCTTTATTCAATTCTTGGTAATCAATCCACACCCTCCATTTACCATTCTTTTTAGGCACAATTACCAAACGAGAAGCCCATTGGCTATCTGAAATTGGGTAAATGAAGTTTACATTCAGTAATTTTTGGAGCTCTTTTTTTGCAATTTCCCTAAGATTTGGATTCATCCTTCTCTGAGGTTGTCTGATTGGTCTATTGTTTTCCTCAATATAGATATGATGGATACAAGTCTCAGAATCAATGCCTTTCATGTTGGTGTATTCCCATGCAAATGTAGCATAATGTTTTTGTAATGTTTTGGTTAGCTCTTATTGTTGTAGTTTCTCCATGTTTTTGTTTATGTTCAATGTCTTACCTGAAAAGATTTCAATTGTAGAGCTACCAAACTCTTCCATAGAATAGAGAGACATCTACCTAGATGACAAGTATTCAACATTATATTTTTCTTGAAATTGTGCATGATCATATTCTGAAGATGTTTCAAAATTTTCCGATGTATTCAAAATTTGATTATCTTCACTAATTTCAGAAATAGTAAAGAGAGGCTGAATGTCATCTTCATCATCAATCCATTCCTTGCCATATATTTCTGTGATTGCTTTTGCTGGAGGATACAAAGTAAATTTCTTTGTCGAATTACCATCAGAAATATACATGTCACCAGATCTACAACTAATAAAAGCATCAGTTGTGGCTAGCCAAGGTCTTCCTAATATGAGTGGGTGTCCTCCTAGATTATTCTTGGGAGTTAAGATCATGAAATCAACAGGATATTCCCAGGAATCTAAGGATACTAAGATATCTTCTAATACACCATCTGGTTTGATTATTGATCTATCTACAAGTTGTAGTAAGGTATATGTGTAAAGAAGATTAGGAAGTTTAAGCTTCTCCGTAGTTTGTCTACTCATGATGTTTATTGATGCCCCTAAGTCAATCAATGTATTTGGAATTTAAATTCCATTTATGTGTGTCTTGACAATTGGAATCCCTGGATCCACATATTTTTGCATGGAAATTTTTCCCATCATTATGTCTGCTATCTTTCCTACCAGGTGAATTCTTTTTATTTCTTTTGATTCTCTTCCTAGTCTTTTGATGCTCAACTCCTTTATTGTTTTGGCTAGAATTGGAATTTATCTAATGGCTTGTACCAAAGGAATTTTGATACAAACATTCTTCAATTCATCTAGAAAATCATAGTTGGGCAAAAAGATATGTTTTCTACCCCTCTATCAATTTGTAGTCTCTTAGGAAAAGGACGTGTAGAAGTAGATGATGGTTTCTCAATGATAGGAGTTGTGTTCATTGATTCTTTTTTTTTCTTTTCCAATGTTTTGGTTTTGGAGAGCTGGTTCCTCAAAAATTTTATTGACCTTTAGAGAATCTTCCTCAGAAGTGTCTTGTTCTTGAATAACTGTAGAAGGTCTTTCATTTTCTAATATCCTTCCAGATCTTAGTTGAACATCATTAAGATCTAGAGGAGTAATCATGTAAGTTGGACATTATTGTCCTTCTACCATGTAAACATTCTGAGGGTTTTTATTATTGGGGTTTTCTAATGGTTGGGCAGGTAGTTGTTTTGGTTTCTACTGAAATGGTAGCAAGAGTTGAGGATTTTGATTTTGTTGTGGAGGTTGTTGTGGAAATGGCAATGAAAGTTGAGGGTTCTGATTTTGAAGTTGTGGCTGTTGATTTTTTTGTTGATTATGTGGGGGAGGGTAATTCTGATAGGATGGAGGATATTGATAATATTGAGCAAATATCCCATAAGGATGTTGTACTCCTTGTGCCCACGGTTGAGATTGAAACTGAGATGGAGGTTGAGGCCAAGGTTATTGCCAAGGATTCCAGTTTAGTGGCGGATGAAGATACATTTGATTGTTAAATCCCTGATTTTGTGGCCCCTGCCAAGGTCTTCTAGCAACAAAACAAAGAGGTTTTGCATAATTTGAAACTGTTTCCTCTTGAAAGATAGCCTTAAGACCTAGGATTGAGGGACAACCCTTGGTCTCATGACTTTCTGAACAAATCATACAAGTTTCTGCAATTTTTTCATCTAAAGGACATTCACTTAGAGCATGTTTCTTTTTTCATTTTGGACAAAAAATGGCTAGAGCATCAGCCTCTGTTTTCTGCTTGTTTTGAATTTTAAGGATGTTTAGCTGCTCACTAAGGCTCCCTAGGATATCATTTTTAAATTCATCAAGCATATTACCAATTTCTGCCCTGCTTACAGATCATGTTGCAGATTTGTTTACTCTAACAAGAGAAGGATCTCTCGGCCCTTTCCCTATTTTTGATTTCCCTCTTGAGAGATGAACACATAATTCTCCTATATCACTCAATGGAAGTTGAGAGATATCTCTCTTCCCCATCATGTTAGGGATATCTATCCACTCATCTCTAATGGCCTTTAACAAAAGAGCTTTCAAAGTCTCTTCATCTAAATCATTCATTTTTGCTCTTTTCAAATTATAGTTAAATCTCTCAATCAAATCTTCTAAGTTTTCATCCTCTCTTTGCATCATTTTGAACACCTCATCTTTGTGATTGGTAGGCATGCAATAATCCAAGTACCTATCCAAAAACGTTTTTTTTCATATCATTCCAAATTCTAATGGACTGAATAACTAACACCAAAAACAATTTCAAAGAAGCTCCTTTTAGTGTTGAAGGAAACAATTTGAGTTTTTGAGAGTCCTCTAGATAGTCATAGGTTCTGCACAAGACTTGAAACTCAAATAAGATTGTTTCAGGATCCTCACTTCTCAACCCATGGAAGTTAGGGAGGACAGAAGGTGAGATTTTTTTCATTGTGGAATTTGTTTCCTCATCCACTATAGGGAATCCAAAAGAATTATCTATTTCCTTATTTCCTCTACCTCATCCATCATTTCCTCTACCTCTTCCTCTACCCCCTCCTCCAAATAGTGAGAATTATCCATCATGTTCTTCTTCTGCCATTATAGTTTCTTCAGAGTCAGTATAGGATTCAACCTGCAAGGTTACTTCCTCCTCCTCCTCTAGTTCTTCTATTAATGGAATATGGGAGAGTGGTTCTACTTCTTCTTCCTCACCAGGTGTTCCTAATTCTTCAACAACAATGTGCTCTACTGTGGAGGTGAAAAATGCTCTTCCTACCATTGGAGGTTCGAAATCTTCCTCTCCTAAGACTGCCTTGGTAGATGAGGTAGGATATTTTGTTGATTGGATTTCTACCCTTGGAATTCCAGGAGTCCTATGGCTAGGAGTATGAGTTTGGGATGGAGGTGTGTCTTTTCTTGTCCTAGGTGGAGTAGGTGGAGTTGTAGGAGTTGAACTTCTGCCCCTAGCTATAAATCTACCCCTAGAGTCTCTTTCTCTATGCATGTCATTTTTTTTTTGAATGTAAGAGATAAGGCTATCTAGTTACACTTCTCCGGCAATGGTGCCAAAATGTTTGGTCAATTTACTGTCATAAATTTCTCTACATAAATTAGCAATCCAGGTATCATAAATTGATGAAGTGTAGTGCACTATATGTGCTAGATGATGCTTCTTACTTCATTGTTTTTGTTTTTTATGTTGTTTTAAGGGTTTTTGGTCCTTTAGTTTCTAATAGATTACAATGTAACTGTTAAAACCCTAAATCTAACTTTTGTAAACACTGCTAAGAATCTTAAAAGGGGAAATAAAGTTCTTTAAGCAAGATTTGGAAGTAAAGTTTAATCAAGAAATGAAAACAGAGTTTCTATTTCTACTCTTATCATTGTTTCAAAGTCATGAACTAAAAAGTAAAAAGTAAAATTGCAACTACTGTCTAATCAATTACAGAAACAAGATTGAATGAAATACTAAAACTGAAAGTGAAATTGCAACTATCTATTATGGAAACAAAACCAAAATGAAATACTGAAACTGAAAGTGAGATTACAACTAATGTTTAGTCTATTGCAGGAACAAAACTAAATGAAAAATTGAAAGTGAAATTGCAACAAAACTAAATGAAATACTTAGTTACTCTTCCTCTCAATTTAGGAAGACAAACCACCTTGGGATGACATTTTGAGGAATTCTATACTTCATTATTCTAAGAGAAGATAAATGCAAAAATGCAGAAAAGACTCATTGCATGAATGAAGTATTCAACCACCTAGTTTAAGATGAGTTATCAACTAAAAGGTATTTTTAGAAACATTCATCTACACCATGAGTCACTAAACTAGTAATCAAATGGAAAGAACAGTAATGGCACTGATCAGTCTAATTGAAAACTTAAAGACTAGTGAAATAGAAAATGAAACAAATACTCTACACTGTTGAATTCAACTTCTAACTACTGATAAAAACTAGAAAGAAATTAAGCAAAGAGAAATCTATTTTGCACTGAAAGAAGCTATTAGGCATTAGTAAGAAGATGACAAGAATTACATTATAAACAGGGTTAGTATGAAAAATTGTTATGAAAACTATGGAAGAAATGATGAATTTACAGTTAACTAGAAAAGATAAAACAAAATGAAATAAAACCTCAGTCAGCGCAGGGACCCTCTGCAACTAATTAGGTTATGCATGCTTAATCAATCTCCAGACAACTTCTTCACATATCCATAACACTTGTGGTCTTCATATTAAAAATAGGAAATGAATTTTTCAAAATTACAAAGCAGCGGTCTAAGCTTAATACATGTGGAAATTCGAACTGGTTTTGAGTTCTTTACACAGGTATTTATAAGAAAATTATGCAATTGTTTGTGGAGAAAAATAAGCTACAGCCAAAAACACGTAGTAGACAAGCATACAACATTTTCTTCCTCAGCTGTTGGAGACATAAATCCAAGAGGATGGATATTCGATTCGGTTTGCACAGATGGCTGTTGGAGTTTGAGGGTTCAGGAAGTTGTTTTGGATAATGCTTCCCATCACTGTGAAACATGTTGATTATCCACAAAACAGAGACTTGTTGCCTTTGGTCTCTACGTTTGACTTTTCCTTTGACCGGAGTCTTGTACCATCTTCCTTGTCGACCTGGGCTTGGTGTATAGGACACGATCCATATCATGATGTTTTCCAAGATGCCCATGTAGCTAGTTTCTCCTTCTGATACCTGGAACATGTTAAAGCATGGAAGTAGCTGCGGAACAGCCGATTAGCTGCAGAATAGGTTGTGTTCCGTACCTAAAAGACAAAACTTATTCAAACAAAAAAACATAAAAACATAATATGTAAATCACTAAATGTCCTCCTTAAGGCAATGTATACTGCTCATTGATGATAACAATTCATTTCTTCATGGAAAAACAAAGAAAAAGGGATGAGAAAAGTTGCTAAGGAAAGAGCAGTTTTGAGGTTTAGCAAGAACCAACAGTTCCTCCATAGCCTATAGTTGGAGCTCCCTCTCAAGGGAAACTAACATGGCCTTCTGCTCATCAAACTTGAGATCTCTACGAACCACTGTCCTCCAACTGGTAGGCAAGTACACTCGATAGTTGTGAGGTGTATCAGTGTACCCCATAAATATCCCCAACTCTCATGTCGGCTCAAGCTTCTTCCATGCATCCTTTGTCACATGGAAATATACCAATGAGCCAAAGATCCTGAAGTGACCCACATCTGGTCTCTTACCAAAGAAAGCTTCCTCTAGTGCCTTCATCCCAAGTATGCGATGTGGTCTTCTATTCTACAAATAGACCAATGTGGTGCATGCCTTAGCCCACAAGTGAAGTGGTAGGCCTTGTTCATGCAACATTGCCTGTGTTGCCCCTAAAATAGTTTTGTTCTTCCTCTTGGCCACCCCATTCTGTTGTGGGTTATGAGGTGTTGTCAACTCTCGTTTAATTACTTCCACTGCACAAAAGTCCTTAAACTCTTGAGAGACATATTCTCCACCATTGTCGCTTCTCACGGCCTTGATCTTCTTCCCTGACTCTTTCTCGACCAAAGCTTTGAACTCACAAAACTGTGTGAAGGTTTGGTCCTTCTTCTGCATGAAATAAATCTAGCATTTACGAGAATAGTCATCAATGAAAATCACAAAATACCTTTGCTTTACTGTGGATTCCGTTGAAAATGATCCACACACATCAATATGAACTCGCTCTAAGATAGCCTATGCTCGATTGTCTCGATCATGAAAGGAAGACTTGTTGTACTTTCCTAAGGTACAACCTTTGCATGTCTCAACTTGCTCAAGTTTACCTTTGGGAAGTCCTATAGATATATGTTGCATCATCTTCAAAGCCCCATGATGCAAATGGCCCAACCACCTGTGCCACAACTCACCAATGTCTTGGCTTTGCACCAATTATGCTTTCGTACTCAATGTTGCACAATCATCTACCTATAGTTTATATAGATTCTTCACCCGAATCCCTATCCTCTTGGTCTGACCTGTGTCTATGTGATTTAGGAATTCCTTTCCTTTACTGAAGACAACATCGTATCCTTTTTCCTCCAACATCGTGATCAATACCAAGTTTTTCTTCAGTCCAAGCACATATATCACATCTGTCAAGGTGAGAGGACCTCCATGCTCCCTCTAAAAAGCAACCGTGCCCACTCCTGAAACATTAAACCTTTCGTTGTCACCCATCTCTATGCGCATCTTGAGGTATTTCTCCTCCAAGGCACTGAATAAATTTTTATCACCAGTCATGTGGAATGAGGCTCCACTATCAAGATAACAGACACAATCCATCATCGATGACACCATGCATGTGATGAGGGTAAAGTCCATTTTGAACTGAGAGGCTAATGCCTCACCTTCCAATCCTTCTGAGGATCCCTTCTTGGACTTCTTCGATGGGAAATTAGTCGCATAATGTCCCATCTTGTGACAATTAAAGCATCTTACTTTAGACATGTCACCCTTCTCCCCACCATGAGAAGAATTCGATTTGAAATGGGAAGCCTTCCCCTTCCCTTCCCTTTCCTTGCCTTACTTTCTAAGGCCAGATTTTCTTCATCATCGTTCTTGGATGAAGAACCATCTTGTGTGCTCCTCCTGATCTCCTCCTGCATAAGATCCAACCATATTCGTTCCCAATCCAGCAATTTCTCCCTTCCATTCACAGAGTCCTAGTAGTTATTCCAACTCTTTGGAAGACCAAGGAGAGTAAGGTTCACCATATCATCATCGGCAGTAGCTATTCCCTTCTCCATCTTGATTCTTTGAAGCTTATCCTTGAGCACCAATTTCCTCTGGTCGCTGCTGTTCTGGTAGAGGTCCTTCAATGTCTTCCACATTGAAAATGGAGTATCCTTCCCATGGAGACTCAAGACAATATGGTCTCAAACTCTCTCAAGGATGATCTATCTCACCTTTGCCACACACTTCTTCCACTCAGCCAACTCTTGTGCATTAGTTGAAGTTGGCTTTGGGATTTCTTGATCAATGAATTCCTCCAAGCCATTGTCTTCTAATACAAACTCCATTCTATTTTTCCATGCTATGTAATTCAAGATACCTTACAAGGCATATTCGAGTCTCAATCCATAGAAGGCCATTGGCCAACCTTGAAGTATGATATGAAATCGATTTGCACCTGCAACCCTGAACTTCAAACTTCGAATTCTCTTCTCAGTATACTATTCACAGATCCATACCATGTAGATAATTTCTACAAACCTCACTATGATACCATGTAGAAAATCTGATGTAGGTTAACCCGATAATGCAATATAAATCAAAGCAGAATACTATAACCTACTTCTACTATCAACTTGTGGAAGCTTAAAGATCGAGCTGAATAATATAACCAGAAGAAGAAGAATCAATCACACAATACACATGAAAATACTTTGGGGAAAGCCTTAGATAAAAACCCCACACTATTGTATTATCATACATGGTGGAAATACATAGGAATTATACAAAGCCTTAGCTCTCACAGCTAGCCAGCTCTCAGTACAATCCTCACAGATGCTCACAGGCAATCTTGGCTTCTCTCCAGCCTTCCTCTGTGCCCTCCAAGCTCCTATTTCCTTGCGTTGTTCCTTGTGGATGATTTTCCTTCAACCAATTGGATGATCTCTTACCAAGTGGATGATCAAGCCTTCAAAATTGTGCAATATTCAAGGATGATGCCTTGACTGCATGCATGAGTTTTTTTTATAAGAAAACACATGCAACTGATAGTACATTTTCCTTGAAATTTAACTCAACTGGGTCTTCCTTAGAATAGACATGCATGAGTTTCTGATGAGGGAATCTTCAGTTAACTGGAGTAGCACTAGTTGAGTGCATGCATGCATCAACTGACTGTTAACTCTCTATTAGTTCCTCAAACAGTTTGGAACTAATTTAATTGGACTTAACTTAGTAAACTAAGTTAACTAATTACGACTCAAATATAACTCAATCTTATCTCCTTAATTTAAGGGATAACTCTTGCATGACTTCAGAAAGACTCCTAACTTGAATTTCTCCAACTAATTAATTCAAATCGAACTAATTAATTATTTCCAAGTAGTTATTAATACTAAATTTGATTTTAATTCACAATTTAATTCAAGGACAAATTAAATTGGAATATTATTGTTTCCATATTTCAAAAATCAATATTCCTTAGAAATTAGCACTTTTAAATCTTTTCAGAGCATTAGTTAGTCTTCAATTATTATTAATGTTTATGCAGTAATAACAGTAAATAAAAGAACACAGTAGGCACAAGAATTTTAGGTGGGAAACACCCTCCAGGTAAAAAACCATTGAACGCTTTTCTAATAAATTCTTTAGTCTTCAACCCCAAATGAAATGAAAGCAACAAATTCCTTGAATTATAGAAAAACATTCTTCTCCAGCGCCCACTGGAAGGATGCCCCAACGCCCTGGTTTCTTCAGTAATAAACTGAATGGATGCCCTAACACCCTAGCAAGCCACAACTCACCCTAGCACCACCCTACCACCCTGAAGTGTTCACAGGCCCAAACATGTAGGTGACTTCATACACCTACCTAGCACCTCCCTGCCATCCTATAATGATTGTGGATTCCAAAACTAGGGACAACAATCCATGATGCTTTAAGATGTACAATAATTTTTGTGTACTTGACCAAATACGCAAACACCGTATGACCTGCAACTCAACCATGCCATCATCAAAACAATGACTCCTATACCTCCCAACATTGCCTCTTCGAATCTAGGCAAAATGACCCTTTTACAATCTTTACAATGATGACTTTTTTACACATGATTCTTTTACAACTTTACAATGATGACTCTTTTACAAATGACTCTTGGCCTTGACACATATTCACAATATGCAGATGGTTGTCATGTCTTCAAAGGATGTCCCGTTGCAATTCTTCCTTTGATTTTATAATTTTGTTCTTGAATTATTGCTTGAATTTATACTTGAATATTCTTCTACTTACATGCAAAACTTTCCTGTCGAAACCAATCCCAAAACCAAACAAAATACCCTTCAACTTACCTCTGCCTTCAAAACACATGTAAGTGCATAATAATTAATAAATACAAATTAAAATTAAATGCGTACCTAAAGTGTGCTTGTCACTTTTGTTGTTGACTTGTTGCAGCAGTATAAAAAGACTTCCACTCTTGATATAGGCCTGGACTCTATGCAAGACTATATCCAAAACCTTGATTGTTGATGTGTGGTCCTTACTACAATGATCCTTGAATGCATGATTTTTCTTTCCTTCTCGGATCTTGATATTTGATGTGTTGTATCTATGTAATTTCAGATCTCCAGGATCTCAAATTTCATCCTGTGGTAGCCCTCTAAGTTCTCTTTCCAACCCCATAGGTCTGATCATGATTAGATTCTTCAAGAAAGGGTTATGTCCAATATCCCACAATGACCTGATTATAGAATGGTTCTGTAGAGCGAACTTGTACTAAGTGCCACGTATCACTATTGTGACCTCTAGCCCTGAAAATACTACTCAACAAACCAAAGTTTGTCCTCTTTCTATGACTATTTACGAAATTTGGATCCAATGCTCAGAGAGAAAGTTATGAAGTTTTTCCCAACGTTACCTGTTTGACATGGAATTCGGGAGCCTGCACAAACCCTAACTTCCTCATATCATACCTCCAAAAATATAGCGAACCAAGATCTGAAATTCACTCATGAGGTTCATTCAGATTTTGGCTCAAATGGGTTTCAATTTCAGCTTCTGAAGCTTCCTAAAAACAACTTTATAGTGAAAATTCCATGATGACCTGTTGGAAGCCACAAAATCCCTACTAGACGAGGATATGAGGTTCACTATTTATATGAATGTCTTGAATTGAGAGGGTCCCAACAAGTGAACATTGGAGGGATTTTAGGAAAAAAAAAACGTTATTAACTATTTACTATTCAATGACCACAACCAATTATGAATGCCATGCCACAACCCCATAGGGTTTTATCCCACTAACTAGGGTTACTAACTTCAAACACGAATATATATCAAATTGTGAAGAATTACATGGTGTGCCATATATTAGCGGAAACATATCGACGAGTAGAATCCATATAGAAGATACTTGATTCAAAATAGAGTAAGTTTTCAAGTCAAAATTCCCATGCAAGATTAGGGTAGCCCCTGGTGTTGCTTGGGTTGACATCAATGATAACCATTGATCAACAATCTCCCCCTTTGGCATTGATGGAAACACAAGTACTCCCCTTGTGATCATGACACCTCTTCCTACTACCTTTTCTCTCCCTTTGTCATCAATGGAAAAGGGTAACTCCCCTTGACAAACAACCATCCTGTGGACATGTACACACCTCAACTCCCCCTTTCTACTTGAGTAGATAAGAGAAAGAGTGTAATGAAAAATTGGGAGAATCCAAAGCTTTTGGTGAATATACTCAAATTCTTCACGAGCTAATGGTTTGGTAAATATGTCAACAATTTGTTCCTTTGTGCCAACATATTCAAGGTTGATATTGTTTTCGGCGACTTTCTCTCCAACGAAATGTTATTTAATTAGAATGTGCTTCGTTTTGGAATGCATCATAGGATTCTTGGAGATACTGATGGCATTTGTGTTATCGCAAAAAATGGGAATAGGCTCATCAAAATTGACTTGAAGATATTGCAATTTTTTCTTCATCTAGAGAGCTTGTTTACAACAAGCTTCTACAGCGATATATTCTTCTTATGTTGTGGATAACGATATTGAATACTGCTTTTTACTTAACCATGAAACAAGACAACCACCTATGTTATATACCTAGGGGGGTAATATGGGGTACCGAGGGAGGTACCCAAGGGAATAATGTAATAATGGGATGGGCCTTAGTAATAAATAAGGTGGTTAACCCATGTCATGTA